>JAHWFP010220091.1:0-14299 GCA_023313725.1 Lithobius niger | reverse complement strand
TCTCACTCTCTCTCCTTCTCTCTGGCTCTCTTTTTCATTTCAGGTTGGCAAATATGATGGGAGGAATCTCGCTGCCGGCGACACACGCTGCCGAACACGATCGAACGACCCAACCAACCTTACCTCTCGCCCTCCCCCCCCCCCCTTACCGAATTCGGTTCCCTCTCATCGCCATCGGAACGCCGTACTCTTCGTTGCCATGGCAATACCTGCAATTGGTGACCTCAGTGAACCGATCGACCAATCGCGGCCAAGCATTGCCGACCGAGCTCGTGTCACCCTATCCCCTCTTGTCCCCATCCCTTGCACCCGTTCCGCTGTCAAATGACGTCACAACAAGGACTACGATGCTGCCAATGCCAATATATTCAGGTAAGATTGGACGTTGTCTGTTGGGGCTGCAGCAGCGACAGCTGGTGGCAGTTGAGGGCGATCTGACAGACATGGCAGCTACCGATGACACATAAGGGCCTTCACCCAAAACAAGACAAGGGCCAACGGTTGATTTCGGTGATTAATGTCACTAACATCCGTCTCCTCCTCCTCTCTGTTGACAGTATCTGTTTATGCGTTCCGTTATTAATACTGTCATCAGGCGGTTGAATTGGATCGAAAGTAGCTGCTATTCTTCAAGTTTCAGCCAATCACTAAAATGCAGGAAATAAAAAAAACACATATTCTTAGTGCATTGCGCACATCTGCTCCTACTGTGCTTCATCAATAATTCCACAAAATTAACCCGTCCAAATTAAGTACAATAGCTACTGTTTAACCACCATTAAAAGCCGGTTACCACCATATTAGCATAGCAGCATCTAGGCCTACCGAGTTCACTCTCGCAGGAAGCAAAGGAATCATGTACAAAGCACAACTTTTAAACGCAACAAACAAGTCACGTGACTCCTTAATTATTGAGTAAAAATTTGGTACGCCCTCATGCACCTGGACACAAGCTATAAAGCTTAACGATATTAGTGTCACTAGATGGCGCCAGGAGATTTTCTTTATATTTTTCCGAGGCGCCATCTAGTGACACTAATATCGTTAATCTTTATAGTTTGTTTCTAGGTACACGAGGGTGTACCAAATTTTTACTCAACAATTTAGGAGTCACGTAGCTTGTTTGTGGCGTTTAAGAGTTTTGCTTTGTGTATTCCTTTGCTTCCTGCGAGAGGGAACTCGATGGGCCTAGATACTGTAATACTAATTTGGTGGCAACCGGAGGAAGGCAACCGGAGGAAGGGGCTCGGTCCGGAGGAAGGGGCCTGGACCGGAGGAAGGGGCCTGGACCGGAGGAAAGGGCAACCGGAGGAAGGGGCCTGGACCCACTTATACCAACCCTGTGCTAAGGAAACAGCGTTAAAACAGAAGAAGGGTATAAGAACAGCTAATCGACCCTTCATGAAGCCGGGGGGGAAGATGCTCAGGTCTTTTTAGGAATTTGCGAAGTATCGCTGGGGTTAAGTGTCGTCTGAAAAGAGCCACAGAGGTGCTCGTGACGGCCAAGTTGGAAAGTGAGTTCCAGCCTGGAACAACTCGCGCAGAAAAGTAGGCTCTGCGCGATTCCGATTTGAACTGCGGATGCATTGACTTAAAGGAATGACCGCGTGTAGTTGTTACTGGGCGGGCCTCGAAAAAAAGGAAGGTCAGCACTCAGCGCCCACCATGCCACGTAGAATACGGTATGTCCAGATGGGATCAGCTTTCAGTCTGCGCAGTTCCAAGGGAGTCTAGGTTGAGGGCAGTCAGTTAACTTTGAATGTTTGACGCGCTCCCAGCCAAAGCCATGGCACCAGGAGGCGAGAGGGACGATTTTGCTAGGTAATTCCAACCGGAAATTCCCAGGATCTTTTACCTGCCACAATCGACATGAGTACGAGGCATCACAGGTCCCTCGTCTTCCCGAAAATGCGAGGGGATGGCTGAGGTGGGATCGTGATATAAACTGTAGGATTCATGGAAAATCAGATAGACTGGACTGAATAAACAAGCACGAATTATTGGCGTTAAATGACATCTAACCACAATTGCACTTGTTAAAGAATCCAGCCAATATTTAGCTATCTGCAGTCCTCATATTCCCACTGATTGATCGTTCACAAGTTAAATGATAAACATGTAACTTGGTTACTTACTCTCACGAAACGTGAAAGGGTTTATTGTACCTCATTGAGTGCATGATTTTCGAAGTTTGACTTCTGGAAAACGCTGCAACATGTAACAGGATTTTTTAATCGAACCTCGGCAACTCGTGCAATGTATAAATCTACGTTAGATTTTGATGAAAATGTATACTACTCGTAAAGCAGGAGTTCTACGTGAGTTACACACAGATAGTAAATAAACATGTCTAAAAAACAGATTGCCCACTCAAAAACGTAATGAATCTTTAGTCTGCAAGAAGATTAAAACTGCAGAACGGCTGCAGAAATTGCACTTCCTCTGCAAAACTGTATCGCAGAGTAGAGTATGTGTATTGACATCTAAATAGTGTTGTTAAGTCATAGGTGAATTCTAAATGCTTCCCCTCACAGCGGAGACATCCAGAAAGGCTCCTTTGTTTACATGGGAATTAGTTCAAGGAGAGGGGCACCTCAAGCCCAATGGACTTGAGTGCAGGGTTGTTACGATTATAATCACTTGATTAAAATTTAAATTCACCTGATTATAATCAAGGACCAGGTTGACACAAAACTGTTGATATACTGTACAAGTACAACAGAACGTAAACAACCAAACATAAAATTTATTCATTTATTTATTTAAGTTAGTTGTAGCGCCTAAAGGCATTAAAACGACATCCACAGAAAAAAGACAAAGAATTGCCCCCCCCCCTCCCAAAAAAAAAACCATTAAAACAAGCTAACTGCAAGAATGTTGACACTGTATGCAATCATGATCATATTGCAAATGGAAATACTTTTCGAAAGCAATAAAACTTGTGGCATTCACAGTTTCAGTAGTCAACTCGTTCCAGTTTCTAACAGTTTTTGGAAAGAAAGAATCTGTAAGTATATTTGTATTACACTGCACCCTGTTAGCCTTCTTCGGGTGGTCATGTCGCCCAAAATATCTAGGAATTTTTATGTAGTCGTCTGGGTTTAAAAGAGCATCCCCGTTATACATCCTGTAGAACAGTCCTAGTCGACGATCACTGCTGTTGAACGTATCTTCTGCAGTCCGGAACCTATTGTCTTCTACTTTTTTTTGGCCTGATCCATACAAAAATATGCACCCGATAAGGAACAACCAAAGTAGGAAAATTAATGGCAACATTCAAATCCTTATATCCAAGAAAAAACTAAAGGACTTTGCAACTTATGCACTTCTAAGTGGCAGCTAGAAATTGCAGCTGATGTGACTGTGTTCATTTAAACATAATCAGTTTTTGTGTGAGGAATGTGCCATTGTGCCGCAACACCTACACCGACTTTGCTAAGTATTATTATTACTGTAATAATATTTTCTGCTGTGCGCCATGTTAACATTGAAAAATACACATGAAAATCACATTTTAAACTTTTAATAATTCAAACAGATCTATAGGTAATAGCATTTTGACAGTAGCAACTGCCAAGCAAGAAATAGAGCAAACTGTAGGAACTGTAACTATGTTATAATTATTGTTGTAACCTTACATGTTATTAAAATCTGATTACAATCAAAATCATCTGATAAATTTGATTATTTTAAAATAATCATGATTATTTCCAACCCTGATTGAGTGCAACTCCATGCATTAAAGCAGTGCAGAAAACTTGCAATCCTCGTCATCCACTCGTCTTTTGCTTTCATATTATCTTTTAAGGCAACAACACCACTGCCAAACATATTTGGTTTTAACATCCCACAGTACTGCTTTCTTACTATATGGCATTCTTCTGAGTGATACCAGACCTGCCAACAGTATTTTCTCATTTGTGTGGCAATGGCGAATAGCGAAAGCTGATGTCCCAATACCCGCGATGCTATCTGATGAAGGTGCTTTTAAGCCATTGGATGTGCTAAGGTGATTCTTGAACTGTTCCTGGTTGGTTGTATCCATTTATAATAAATGCATGCTATAACTGTGAACTGGGCAAGTTGAAAGACTAGGCCTAGAACTTAATAATGTAAATGTCCACATCAGCAGTTATGCCATCTCAGCAATTGAAAACCTGCTCAACCCCTTAGTTAAAGCAATTTAATCAACATGTTTACATGGAAAACCAGTACAGTGCACATGAAAAAAAAAATTACGTCGTTTCGAAGCAATCCCCGATTCGATATCAGGCAATAAAAGTTACGGCTAATAAGCCAATGTCAATTCAAACATTTTAAAATCCATAAAAACGTAAAAGCACTAAGCACAAGAATAAAAAATACTACATAAAATGGACGCAAGGCAGCTTAAAAACTACGAGTAGGGAACCTGACTTCTCACCTGCTAGTGGTTTACTTCAGTTTGGCTTTTAGCATTGCTTGATAACGAAGCGGGGATTGCTTCGAAACGTCGCATTTTTTTTTTTTTTCGTGTGCACTGGTGTACTGGCTTACTATATTTAATCGTTACGCCTTAGTTCTTATACGTCTTCGTTCTTTTATTGCAATTAAGAAATTCTTTTCCGCATATGCAATGTTTGAAGCAATGTTCAAAAAATTTTCCTGTAGGAAATCATGACATCCTAAATGAAGGGAGGGGGGGGGGGGGGGAGAGACACACCCGTAAACTCCATCCCCACCTTCCTTCTGCCACCGCCACTATACAGAACGTTTCATAAAGCTTCTTTAGTTTGTGAACCGCACAGTATGCTTAAGTTTCGTTGGAAAACAACAATTTGTTTACAAATGTGTTTCTTCAAAACAGCGTTTTAAAAAGGAACGAAAACACAAACCGACACCAGTTGAAACGC
Source organism: Lithobius niger (assembly GCA_023313725.1). NCBI lineage: Eukaryota > Metazoa > Arthropoda > Chilopoda > Lithobiomorpha > Lithobiidae > Lithobius > Lithobius niger. The sequence continues at coordinate 9,407 of JAHWFP010220091.1, read as the reverse complement.
CTATGCATGCGCCTATAGCAAGTTAGATCTTCAAAGAACTCTCTCTCTGCCTCTCTCTCACATTCCCCCTACACCATTCTTCGAGATTAAGTACGTGGCAGTGCCAACAGAGGGGGTGGCGGCGGGCGTTATAAATATGCAAGGCTTTGAAGACTCGAAACTACAACGCTCGGTAGAAGCAACTTAAAACACGAGTGAGTGAAAAGAGAAGAAAGAATGATAGAGAGAGAAAGAGTGAGAGAAAGAAAGAGAGAGAGAGAGAGAGAACGATATTAGCGAAATCTATGCGCGCTTATTACCACCACCTGTGATCAACTCGAACAAAGCTCTTCCGAGCCTGGCGGTAAATAATGAAAGTCTGAAAAGTGAAGCGCCTTAATCCAGCTAAAGACCGAAGCGCTTTAGCCAATCAGAGAGACGAGGAAGCTTTAAAAACAAAGAAGAAGGATGTTTTTTTTTTTATTTAAAAAAAAAAAAAGCTGTAAAAAAAAAGATGGGAACGCGAGCGTCGTTGCTCGTGCTCATTGAATATTCGACGTGTTTAAAGAGATTCTGCATGAGCTAGGGTTGGCTGGCTGGCTGGCTGGCTGGCTGGGGTGTGTGCATGGCGTCTCATTAAACGAACGAGCGAAATTCTGGCTCGAAAATCGTCTATAATTCATGGACCAACCCCCACCTCCTCCCTACAACATTCTGAATCCCAATCTGCCTCCTCTCCCACCCCCAATTTTGCACACATTATAACGTCCCGCGAGTTAGTGTACGTACAAGGCAAAAGCGCCAAGTGCAGGGCGTTGGCATCATCATCATCGGGAAAACCCGAGACGAGCCAAGCCGTGAAAATCAGATGAGCGGAATACAAAAATGCGAGTTTAAGATATTCGAAGCAAAAGAGAGCAATGCAAAACGACGGGTGTAGCTGTTCGCCTCGTTATAAAGGCACAAAGAGAAATAAAAGAGATGGAGGAAAGAGAAAAAGGGAAATGGTAGTAATTACCAGTGAAAGATCGGTGTTTGCTTCTTAGTTATGAATGAATTCGTTGACTTCACGGTGTCAAAATTTCTGTCTACCCAATTTAGCGATTCGACAGACACGTTGAGAGAGATGAAGTCAAAGATGGTCGTGATGTGGGGAGTTTTTCCAATGGAAAGAAAGGGGACAAAAAATAAACATGTACACAACAGGAGTGAGGTAGAACTAGAAAGAGAAATTGACATGGGAAAAAACTAACAAAACTGGCTGACTAAGTGTTTGCATCGAGTAATTAGATTGTTAGCATCATGCATGGAATAAAGAGTTGATTAGCATCTTCATCTGCCGGGGTGTTCTTGCCCGGATACCTTAAGTAACGACAATGTTACACAACGCTTGCTACATGCTACGTGACTTTGCAAGATTCGAATCACTGCTTGGGTTTCAAACCCTCTCCTTACTCTTCCATATTTGGGCAGAATAATAGGTTGGGGAGGGTGGCTGGGGTAGCCTACTGTAGGCCTATGGTATCTACCTCAAAAAATTTATTGATGATATTTATGGCCTTTCATGCTGTAAACCCGTTTAATTCTACGGTAGAAAACGTAAGAATGAGTTAGTGTGCCTAGCTAAGGAACCTAACTAGATAATATACCAGCAAAAACTACAACTTGCTCTCTGCTTTTCATTACTGTAATCTACTACCCATCAACCACTTGTCTTTGTATATATCGCTCACCCAGCACTTAAAAAGCGGTGAATGGCATTAATTTTTAATGGCATTAAAAATATGGAAGGATTTGATACTCTTGAAAGCATGGTTTAGGAAAAACCGAAGCAAAATGTCCTATACAGCTACGACAAAAGCAAGTGAAACCTTTGTGATTGACTACAGTTTCTTTGATCCAAATGCATCGTTTGACAATAAACGTGCATGATGTGTGCAATGACAATAATCGCCAGGTATTTCCGGTTAGTGTCTTCAGACGTTCCTCAATCTTTCTTTGCCGATTTTATTACGTATCAAAACAGAATGACAAAAAGAGGCGGGCATTTTGGTGTCAGTGTGTTGTAATGCAATGTGATTCTGTTCAGCTTGAAATGCTACGTTTACGTCGCGTAGACTTGCACATGGACTTAACCCTTTAACAGCTAGCTACACTGACTTCAAAGCAATTTTTTAATGGTGCCACAAAGGTCAGCCATGGAATTCTGTCCGTTATTGCTCTAAAAATCTCGGAAACATTTTAACTTGTGAATCACATTGCCAATTTATCGGATGGAGCGAGCAAAGTCCTAATTGACATTGGGAGAAGAGCCTATAGTAATCTATCAAATCTATCAACTCATTTCTGATTAAGATGTCTGTAGGTCTACGGAAGCAAACCTATTTCAATTTAGACTTATGTGTCAGACTGCCTGAGTGGTAATTGCGCCCTCGACCTTCGAGACCAAAGGTCTACCGTTAAGCCATACTGACACGGCCTTAGCAGTAGGACTTCGGACTTTGGTCTCAAAGGTCAAGAGTTCATTTTCCGCTCACGCAGTCTAACATTTAAGCCCAAAAGGCAACGAAAATAGGTCTGCATCTGGTTTTATTTAAAACCTATCAAGCCTACTTGGTTCTCAGTCCTGTTAATAGTAGGTTTACTGCATTTTTCTTTGGCCTAGCCGATATACTTAAAAACAGCATTTTTGTTGTGCATATTTGTTGAAGACGGAGAATTAGCGTATGTTTGCACACCGAGAACCCATTGTATCACCGGTTGGTTACTCCCGTAGAAGGTTGTTTGACCACCACCATTCATTGTATTGGTGCTTCAAGAGACATGATCTAATGAGCACACGCAACGGAGACTCACTGGGGTTGGTCGAAATTGCAATCTAATAGCTCACAAGTGCATTATTTAATCGCAGCCAACCACCGCGTGGCATTGACTCAGGTCCGTAATGAAGCCCCATCTGTTAGCACCGTGAGCATCCAACGTGTAATACCTTCAACCCATCTTTTATTTTTTTAGGAAGGGGAACCGTCGTTAATGGTCCCTGCGGAATAAACACACTCGTCCCACACACACACCACGTGACTCGTCTGTTCCCTCCCTGTCCAAATGCAATGGCTGTATTATACATCTATATATAATCCGTATACACCCCCATCTCAATTAACCCTCCTATATAGTTCGTTCCCACTCCTGAATATTTCATCATTCCAAGCCCAGGCCATATTTTTTTAGGGACGCCACCAACGCCCCAACCGTTATGTGATAGCGCACACATACTCTCGCGAACCGACGTGACCAGTCAAAACCCTCGGTACCCGACCATCCATCATGACGTCATTACAGCGTCATTGAGACCTCGTTGCTGCATCGACGATGGCGACAACCACAGCCTGAAGAGCGCGCGATAAATAGGGGTGGTGGGGGGGGGGGTAGTGGGTGGAAAAATCATCGATTTTATGTTAATTTTTCCTGGTCCCAAGACATATGGCGGCGCCTAGCGAGAGCAGGGGAACGAGAGTACGTCGTGTCTCTGCCAATGAGACCCCCGTAGAAAATAAAAGAAAGAAAGGATGGCGAGAGAACGAGAGTAAGGCAACGAGCGCGATGATTCATTGACTGCCACCTCATGCAAATGGAAACACGCGTGCGTTGCCGAGAAAACGAGCCCCCTTTTGCGCACGTGGGGACCCCCTCCCCCCCCACTCCGATTCTTACTTCACGCCCAAACCCTTCCCCCCCCCCCCAAACCCCAATACACCCTCACCTTTTAACACATTAAAAGCAGCCTTGTCTTCTCTGCATTAGGCTTAAACACGAAACCATAAAGCTGGTTGGGAACCGACCGAAAAGCGTCGGCCCAAAATCAACGATCGTTTACGAAGCAGTCAGGTCTCCTAATTGGAACTAAAAGGAAGACAATATAACATACAATTCGCGCTCTGCAAGATCAACGAATTTACAGACCGAAAGAAAGAAAGGGGGGGGGGGGGAACGATCCACGCCTGCGCAATTATTTAGTCGGCATTTCAAGACGTTGAGATGGTTTGTGCTTGCAACAGTTCCCTTCTTTGTTACGCTGTTATGGTAACGAAATCGAGGCACTTACTTGATTCGTACTGTTGAGAAACCCAGATGTAAGCTACAAACACTGATCCAACACTATTTATAGGGTGACGTTTCGGTCTGCGCCGTTCTAGAGCCAATAAACAAGACTCAAGAATTCGTACGACTATGCTTCTGATTCTTGACTTCTGCCCGAGCATGGCCAGTAAACTATCTGGCCCGACCTACAACAATATTAAGGGGGTAGACAAAATGGCCGCCACGAGTGATCCATTTCATTTCTTAGAGGTCTGTTCGGAAATTGGCCAAGCAAATCGCATCCACGGTGAGACCCGCCATCTACTGCCGAATAGCGGCAACTGACAAAAAGCTTGGTACCAATTCACTAACTTAGGGCTTCCGCGCACTGGGTAGCCAGGTCGTGCGGCCAGTGGTCGTCGCGGCCCAAAAAAAACACCGCGACAAGCCGTGCGTTTGGCATATACGGTAGGCATTCTCATCGGGCGCAGCGACCTGGCCGCGCGGTTTGGTCGCCGTGTGCACGGGGGCCCTAAATCCGAGTAATCACCCGGAAAATAGCTTACACGTATATAAAAATAAATATCCATATTGCCTTTTGCCACAAAGCTACTTAAATTTCTCGACTGCACAATGGCTCTTCAGTAAATAGCGCCATGTCCAGAAAGTGTATGAAGGAAGAGAGGCAGCATTCTTTTGTATGAAGGTGTCGCCCTTGGCAAACAGAAGGCGGCGACAAGACAAATCAATCGCATCAGCGGCGCTTTCGGCGGTCATATTGTCCAACCCTGTCGCGTATGTTATTTTCATCAAAGATCCGGCTGGTATTGTAGTAGAGACCTGGCCCGAATTTGCTTGAAAGCAGGGCAGATAGGGGTGTTATACAGCGTTACCGTATTTATGAATAAAAACTGCACTGGGATTTCAATTGAGGAGATCCCTGGAAAAAGGGCATAAAGTCACTTGTGCCCTTTTTCCGCCTTGTAAAAAATCCGATAGAGCACCTATCAGTCTATGGAATAAGGGCACAAACGGTAAGAAGTCGACCAACAGAAGCGCTTTACAAGTATTTTTTTTTATTTAACGCAGGATGTCATCACGAGATGTAGCTGCTTTTAAACATGGCCGCCGCCAGTGCCACTGACAATTTTTCCACTAATTTCCTATTTTCTGAACATATCTGCTACAAAAATATGTTCAAAAAGGAACATAAATATATATATCCCATTTGAAAATGCTAACTTTCAAAGATTAAGCATAAAATACTAGTTCTCAGTTTTTTGCCCTTTTCTCAAAACATGTATTTTTCATTAGTGCCCCTTTTTCCAGGGAACTCCTCAATTCGTTTCAAGGAATGGATAAGATCTAAGAGGATTTGGGATAGCAACAACCTCCTACATAGAAAAGCTAGAAATAGAATTGTCATAAAGTAGAAAGTTAACAAGACGTCGCATCTTATGTCTTGCAGGCCTACCCGCAGCCCTAGCGGTAGCTGCGGCTATATACTCATATCTCTGCTAATGCTTGGCCTTCGAAGCAGCATGAAGCCAAAGCATTATCAGAGGTATTAGTAGCCGCACTGACCGCCAGGGTCACACGTACGCTTGGAAGAGGTGAGATGCGATAATTAACTTTCTAATCTATGGAATTACTAATTTACCTCTACAGGAGGTCTAGGGTTTCTTTTCGATTATCTCTAATCGTTTCGCGTCTTACGGAAAAACTGTTGACATTTTGACCTGATTTGCCTTTTAAAGTACATAATTTTGCTTAGCAAATGCTCCCTACCACAAATTGAACATAAAAAAATAGGCATAACTACACATGGCTCCACCTGGGAATGTCTCAAATAACTACTGTTATAGTATTTAGCGTGTAGTGAAAACGTAATCCAGTTATTAACTACAGCTAAACTCAGTTAGTAACATTAGCTGTTATTGTTTGGAATTGGCTTAGCTATAAATACTTTAGTTAAAAACAGCGCAATTACTTTAGTGGCTTAACTACTTTGTAGTTATTGGCGGAGCGTAGCGTAGCCTGTAACGGACATCAAATTGCAAAATGTTGGTTGGTTGGTGCGTTGGTTGGTTGGTTGGTTGGTTGGTTGCACTTTTGTAGTCTGTTTTTAGCCAAAACCAAAGTGCAGATCGCTATGAAATTTGCCACATTGCTGTAGATAGCCCCAAAAGTATTGCTGATCCCGAATTTAGCGAAAATTGATCAATTATAGTCTACGAAATTAAATAATTTTGAATTTGTCGATTCAACACTCGCCATTGAAAATTTGGAATCCTGAATAGTCTAGGATTTCCGACGAAGCATACGCTGTGTTGCTGGTAATCAAGTGAACTTTAAAAAAAAAACGCCAAAATAAATCATCGTAGCGTCCTTGCAGCTAACAATCTTTTTTTTACATAACTCAAAGAAATAATGACATTTGATTATAGCACTTTAACCATAGAGGAAGGCAAGCAAATGGAAAAAAAAAAAAACCAGAAGGATTCGTCAATGACTCACATTCGTTTCATGTGAAAAAGAATGCATGCAGGAATTCAGCCAACATGGCAACCAAAGTGGCGTTGACACTATCAACGGGAATCTCAAATATGAAACATTAAATCGCCGCTGCAGGAGGAAACCGCTCATGTAAAACAACAGTATACAGCAGGCTACGTGTTTATATCACCACACGGAACAATAGTTTGGCTTCGTATAATAATTTTAAGATTCCTTGATCGCTATAGAAACTGCACTTTCCATCCCGTGCTACAAGAACCTAGAACGCAATAGGCGTTCAATAGGCGTGCTATAAGAACCTCGAACGCAATAGGCCTAATTCCTAATATTTTAAATCTAAGAAAGATAATCTGCAATCAATATAAACAATATAAGCATTATTGACGGTGGCACGTTCTTTGCCAGCTTAATCACGGTGGCTAACGCGATATTCTACTACGGCGGCGATGGCGTAAAGAGGCTGCAAATAACGAAACAGAAACTAAATGTGAGATCAAACGAAAACATCTTAAAATTAACACGAAACGTAGCCGACCTAACATGAAAAAAAAAGCTAAAATGTAAAAAACACCGTCAAAGAACTTCAGCTCAGCCGAGTGAATATTGCCCCGGGCATTGTAAGGACCATTAGCAAGTATTGCAAGGCCATTATAATGAGAGTAAATACAAATTTAAAGTAAATTTCTCTTCCGCTCAGCCTACAATAGGCCCGAAGCCTGTTTGCTAGTCATAAGATTATAGAGAGTTTAGATCCTGCAAATTTGCGATTGGAATTACCTAGCAAAATTGTCCCTCTCGTTTTTGCTGGGGCCATGGCTTCGGTTGGGAGCGCGACGAACTTCCAAGTATCACAAAATCGATGTAGACTACTGATTAGTATAGTGATTTGGGTGCGAGATAATATTATTATTGCAGTTGTGGCCCACAATTCGTTCATCACATTTCTTAGAATATCTTCAGTTCACATGCAATAAACTTTGTTTTACTCTGAAAATGTTTAGGCGTACAATACACGCAAATCGCACGCTTTGCTCGCTCAGTCCGCGCACCTCCGTTCTTCCGAAACGTTAATATTTGACCACTTTTTTAAACCTACAGTGTCCAACTAGTTGAAGCCAACCAAATTTGAGATCTATATGCCGTTTTGCTGGTACTAAGTGTGACGCGTGGTATGTTGTCTAATTTTAGGTGTTTTTTTTGGGGGGGGGGGGGGGGGACGAACTTGCTTTCTGATTAATTTTCCTTAACAGTACATGTTTCAAAGGGTGTTGGATTTAAAAATTTCCGTGGCTTTTCATACTCAAATTCCCGATATCTATGGTGATAGAGAGATAGCCTGTACGGATTTCACTGTGCTTACAAAATGCGGCACTCGTGACGACAACCTCATCAAGAAATGGTACCAAAAATTGGAAATTGGAAAATTTTTCCTAAAATCTTGTGGTATTTGCAAAACTTTTTTAATTGGTATTTTTAATTGGTGTTTTCAAATACCTCTTAATTAATGCAATTCACCTAAATTGTCATTTAAATTCCCTGAACTACGGAGGTCACCCTTCGCAACACGACTGTATACAATTCGGCAAAATTCTCCAACATTCCATAAACAGCTGCTACACGCAGAAGCGTTGAATCTGCCAGTCTTGCCAGCAAAGTGTTTCTCTCCCTTCTCGCTAGATGGCCCTGTCCGTAATATAATGAAGTGGCGCTCCAGCAACAGCTGCTAATTAAGCGTCAATTTCTCTTAAGTTGCCGTAGCGGCAAAAGTGTTAATTACCACTCGTCATACAGCATCCCCCGATGGGGGGAAAGAGGGGAAGGAAGGGGTTGGGTTGAGGGGGGTGGGGGGGGGAGGAGTGAAGATATGAGAGAGAGGGCTGCCTTATTATGAAAGGGATGCTGATGGCGAAAATGCTAATAAATCCGCGCTGTCGTATTACCAGAGGACACGTTATGGAATCCAGATCTCACTTTCTCGTAATTACCTTAAGGCGAGGTTGTAAGTTATAAAAGGGGATATTGTAGAAGGCCATCAAACGGTTTGTTGGTCGTAAGTCTTGTTATTACCGGCCGCTAGAACTTATACCGAACGTGACATCGGATAATCTGAGTATTGCAGCCGTTAGAACTTAAGGAATGTGATATCGTGATAACTTGGGTATTACAACCGTTTGAAATCGGTGAATGTGATATAGGATAACCTGAGTATCGCAACCGTTAGAACTTAGAAAATGTGATAACCTGTGTGTTACAACCGTTAGACCTCAGTGAACGAGAAATCGTGAGAATCTGCGTATAGAGCAGTAACATTTTTGCCGCCATATTGGCACCAGATTGGCACCAGTATGGGTTTTGGACGGCATAACTACAAGGTGCACTACATAAAAATGGAGGAAAAAACAACGGAAGAGCGGATTTCTTAGGCTTAAAATAACGTCGTTTTCTCCAACAACAAAAATCGCGCGTTTTAGGTCTAAGAAATCACTCTTCAAAGCATCGGCTTCAGTATGACGCCCTTCTGTTTCTCTCCGCAGTGCCCCTTGCAGCTAACCCATTAAGGCTCCTGCATAGAGTTATATACAATAACACTACGTCGTGTCACTGCTCTATTGCAACCGTTCGAACTTAGTGGATGTATGATATCGTGGTAACCTGAGTATTGCAACCATTAGACCTTAGTGAACGTGATGTCGCGATACCCTGAGCATTGTAACCGTTAGAACTTAGTAATGTGATATCGTCATAACTTGAATATTGCAACCGTTAGAGCGTAGTGAATGTGACATCATGATAAACTGAGCATTTGTAATCGTTAGAACTTATGAGGCGTG
>JAHWFP010220090.1:31655-57618 GCA_023313725.1 Lithobius niger | reverse complement strand
TTTTTTGTTAGCTTGCTGAAGCCAGTCCGGTTTTCAGCTACTTAATTCTAAGCATCTGAAGTAAGTTAGCAAACAGTCCTGGGGCATATGTAGTGCCGTGGGATTTTTCGTGATGAAATTGAGTGACCACCTGGAATACATTCCTCATATGCTCTGCAGTCATGCCTTACCAGGTGTTTTGCTCGAATTTGTGGCAGAAGGTCTGTGTGACGTCATAAATCAAAGATGGCGGCCGCTCCGGACATATACGGGAATAATCGGTCATAACTCCTTTCGGGGTTGCCCAAACAGAATTTTGTGCTGAACGTTTTATGTTCGCAATAAAATTTTGAGCAAAAAAGGTTATTATAAATTTCGTGATATCTCCTACCGTTTCGGAGTTTCATTATAAATACTTCTAGTGTTTAGTAATCTACATACATACGGAGCAGGCGGCCAAGTCACCGGCCACGCCATTCCGTCGTACAATCAAGTACCCCGCCCTGTAGTACCATCTGTTGACGGGATTCGCCTTCAAATTTGGGCTGGGACCCTTTTCCAACGTCTTCGAACAGATGGCGCCACTTACCAAACCTGCCATGTTCCCGTCTATTGACGGCCTTGGACTACAGGTGCGGGTTATAACACTTTTTCCAAAGGCTTCGAAGAGATGGTGCCACTTACCAGACCTGTCGCACCGTTTTTGGGTTAGTTTTTTGGTATTGTTGTGGTACCAAAGCGGCCAACAAAGTTTTAGTCACATGGACTGTGCCATTGTCGGCGTTTGAGCTAAAAAAAAAAACAACAACCCGTGTCTACTAAACCAGACAACTTTAAACCAAACGACGATTGGTTCTTAATTTCGAGGCCCCCAACGGGACTCCAAATTGGCAGCCTGATACGATGGAAAGGTGCATTTATTTCCTAAATGTTCACTTACAGAAAAAAGTTGAATTGTTTTTAAGTGGGCGGCGACAATCGTTGCTTGCAACAATGTCGCCATGCACGGTACCGAGGTGAATTGTTTCAAAGGATTAACTTAAACACAGGGTTACTTGCTTACTGAATGATGGATTTCTCAGGGCTTTTTTTAGACTTCAGTCAAACATACGCATGTTCCGGGGCTGCACCAAAGGAGAAATGTCATGGGGCGGCGTTTTCGGGGAGGGGGAGACGGGCAAGCCTGTATGGGGGGGGGACACGTATGTGAATCCGGGAGGGGGCAGGAGTGTGGGGATTAGGGGTTAAAGTAATTATGGGGGGGGGGGAGGGCATATGTGGGAGCCATTCACATGTTCGGTCTTCGGTTTGATAAACCAAAACCAAAACACCAAAACCAAACACCTGAGGTGCCAGACGGAGGGGGAGATATATCCAGAACCCATACTATGGGAGTGCAGGAACGGGGTGCGGCAGGGGAAGGGGGAGCAGGGATGTGCGGGGTGGTGGGTAGGGAGTGGGGGTGCGCAGCAGCATGCGCACGGGCACAACTAGTCTACTAATAATATTCATTCCGGAAAAGTTAGGAAGCGAGTGAAAATCAATCACTGTAAAACCACGTGCAACAATCGCTTTAAAGTTGACTACAATTGCGAGGCATGTCGCGAATCATTGCTACCTTGCAAACAATGCCTGGTCGCGTGATTGTGGCATTGTGGGCGGGCTATAGGTTTGGACTGTTGGACTTTCATAGTTGAGCTAAAAAAACGATCCGTGTTTCAGCTAAGAACGGACAACTTTAAACAAATCGACGATTCGTTTTTCATTTCGAGGCCCCGTACTAAGCCTCGAAATTGGCATCCTGATACGATGGAAAGGCGCATATCTTTAGTAGATGGAGAATTGGACAGCGAAGTTGCATTGTTTTAAAGTGGTCGGCAACAATCTTTGCATGAGTGAGCAAATGAAGGAAAATTAGTTGCAACAAGTTGATGGTGCGTAGTGCCGACGTGAATTGTTTCCAAGTTGATGGAAACAATCACGGAGATTACCTTGCAGCAGGGGGTAGCTTACATACTGAATGCCGACTTCCCAGTGAAACTGTTTGTAAGCATTCAGTAAATCACAAGTATGTGTCTTTTCTGGGTCTGGGTGTACTAATGAAATATTCCAAACGCTACTGACTTTCTTAAGAACACCAAAAACCGTGTCCGGGAGAGGTTATTTGCAGTAGGGGGCTGGGGGGGGGGGCAGAAAAGGAGGGGAAGAGGCCGATTGAGGCTTAATGGCGTGTCGACAACTTGGTCATTAGAACCAACCTCAGTCACAGTGCAGTGGTCCGGGTTGCCACTGCACCACACATTACAGAGATATTATTCAAACCCCTAATCTAAATCTTGTCATACATCTGTACCTCATGCTAAAATTGAAAAACACCGGACAGGAGGACAGACTTATTGCCCAGTTGACGCGCAATGTCATGCGGAAGATGGAAACGACGACGAACACCATCAAGATGACGACAATCAACAAGGAAGTGCCGGACCGTAAGTGGCTGACGACACCAATAACATTCAGGAGGGTCAACCCCCCGCAAAAGGAAACAGTGAATAAGTCGGGTGTGACCAATGTGCAAACAGGCCAACACAACCTCTTCACAGCGACTGCGGCGACATGCCGAGTGCCATTCCTCAACATGCAGTGCCTTTAATAGGTCGTAATTTATTACCGTCCTGTCTGTCCCACAAGGTTTGCCAAAAAGCGTGTAACCTCAGACGCAGAGTTGGAAAGGCATCTGAGGGACAAGGCTGAGATCCCTTCCAAGACGGCCACAAATGGCCCCTTTTGCTGCAGAATCAGCTTGCTCATTTCCACCAATCCCAACATGGCCCGGGATCCAGCAGAAAAGCACGGTTTTCCTCTGGCCAGGCAAGTGGGAAAGCAAAGCTTGGACACGTGTCAAGGGGTTCCGGGGATTGTAATTCGCCAAGGGCTCCAGGGCACTCATGGAATCACTAAAGATAGTGAAATGCATGCCCTGAAGGTCAAGGATCCATTCCACCGCCAAACCAAGAGCCAAAAGCTCTGCAGAAAACACAGAATAGCCTGATGGAAGGCGATGGGCAACAGTTACTCCCTTACACACACAAGCACACGCCACGCCAACGTCTGACTTCGACCCATCAGTAAACAACCGCTGATAACCGGCGTACTGAGAACACAGCCGCCTGAACTCCTGCAAGTACCTTGCTGGTAGAGTGGAACCTTCGGGAGGGACGCCAGAGCGAAAATGAAAATACCACTTGGGACGAGCCAAGGGGCCACTGGCCTGGCATCCCTCCAAGCCTCAAGACGCAGGGTACTTCAAAGGCTATTTCCTGACAGGACTGCTGGAGCCTATTGCGGTAATTACCCTTACCCATCATGCGTCTACCGACTCGCAAGTCTGGCCCAAAAACCACGGACCGAGCAGGGCAATCGCACAGCATACTGAATGGCAAGCTGTCGCCGACGAATGCCCAAAGGTGGCTCCGAAGCCTCAGCATAGAGGCTGACCACTGGAGACGTTCGATATGCCCAAGTACCCAGACGCAGGCCACTGTGATGCACAGTGTCCAACATCTGGAGAGTCGAGTCACTAGCCCTACCATAGACCATGCACACATAATCAAGTTTGCTGCGGACAAGGGCTCGGTAGAGGCGCAACATGGCAGTGCGATCGGCACCCCATGAAGAGCCCGACAGAACCTGCAAGATGTTAAGCGCCTGCAAAGCCTTGTCTTTAAGTTGGCGCAAATGTGGACGCCAAGATAACCTGGAATCGAACACCAGACCCAGGAAACGTGCCTGTGGGACAACAGGAATTTGTGCCTGTCCCAAGTACCGGCAAGGATCTGGGTGCAGTGTTCGTTGGCAGCAAAAGTTGACGCACACAGGCTTGTCCGGAGAAAAACGGAAACCATTACCGACCACCCAGGTCTGGACTTTGTTAATTCCAGGTGCGAGCTGCCCGAAAGCGCAGGCCGAAGTCATCGACAAACAATGACTCACAGATGAAGAGGATTGTGATGAAGACCTTTAAATTTGTGTTGGAAATCTATACAATTTTGTAATAGATTTGTATTGTGTTGTCGAGAACAGCTTGCTTTTGAGTGTAGAACTTTAAAAATTGAAGTTAGGCCAGTGATATGAGTAAGTAATAACTTTTAATTGTGTATATGGGTAATAAATGTTATTTTACAACATTAGTGCGCTTGAAAAGTGTTAAATATATAAGATTTCGGTTATAACTCCGAAACGGTAGGCGATATCACAAAATTCATAATAACCTTTTTTGTTCAGAATTTTATTGCGAACATAAAAGGTTCAGTACAAAATTACCTTTGGGCAACTCTGAAAGGAGTTACGACCGATTATTCCCGTATATCTCCGGAGCGGCCGCCATCTTGGATTTATGACGTCACACAGGCCTTCTGCCACAAATTAGAGCAAAACACCTGGTAAGGCATGACTGTAGAGCGTACAAGGAATGTATTCCAGGTGGTTATTAAATTTCATCACGAAAAATCCCACGGAGCAATATTTCCTTACATATGCCCCAGGACTAAAAGTATCAAGTTTAGGGCGAAAAGGATGTAATTTAGTTTTCACCTGAAGCGGTTAATAAAATAATGGTAATTTGCAACTAGAAACCATAGGCGTACACAGCAGTCCCCCAATTTGGTTTCATTTCAACTTTGCCCTGTGAAGCTGTATTGTTAAGAGATTCATTTCCATTCATCAGCCACATCTTCACTTATTATGAAGCTCTTTGGCCGCATTCGTTGACTCTCCCGCTACATGTTTTGAAGCTCTGTTTTTTTTGCCTCTCTCTCTCCATCCCCTTTAAGTTTTTCTAATGATCAGTTGTTTGTTGGCCTAGCTCGTAGGCTGTTAATTTTGTCTTGTGGACCTTCAATTAAGGGTGGATTTGTTACTGGAGTTGTATGGGCCCAAATAACCAATATGTTGACGATGTGGCCTCCCATCTGCACCCTTCCTTCGTTGTATTTGCCCAGTTTTATGTTCTATTACTTAACCCTAAAAGGAGCACGACCAATTTTAAAAGTCTCCTGCGCAACGTAAGCTTCGTGAGCCACTGGGGACACATTTTAAATCTAGCCACTGACCAGTGTACACATGAGACTCGGAAAAAAAAGGCATGCTCTTTCTAGGGTTAAAGAAAGGAGATATGCTATTATGATGAGATCGAGCACTTGTTCTGTATCAAAAACTATTTTTAGGGTTAAAGGAGATATGCTTTTATGATAAGATCAAGCACTTGTTCTGTGTCAAAAACTATCTTTAAAAGTACTGGTAATTAAAATGTTTTGCCACCCCCTCAAGCTAAATTTATGTATGAGGTTGACTCCCTTTCATTTGCATTATAAGCAGCAAGTAGTACGGTAGCCTAGTTCAGGATGCTAATTAGCAATAAAGGAAAGTAGCCCTTTTAACAGGTGTACTGCCTTTAGCTCAGTGTTAAGTTTTGTGTGTAGAAGTTCTTGCAGTAGTACAATGCTAGCCGATAAACAAGTTCTTCTGTGCATTCACATTATTTTCAAAAAGTTGTCATCTAATCCTGAATGTAGACCACTAATGCAGGCATCTATTTATTAGTAACAGGAAGTAACTTAGGATGTAATTTAGAAAGTAACATAGGAAGTAACTTACGAAGTAAGATAGGAAGTAACATAGGAACTAACCTAGGACAACGCAGGAAATAACACAGGAAGTTTTTGCATTAAATTGTAGAAAAATGGTGGCCTGTAAGGAAATATTCTCTCGAGTATTTATTTAATGGTTACTTTTTCGTTTGTTAGGTGTTCTGGTGGGGATCAGCAATTAAACACAAGTACTCCTAAAATTCCCCCTGGTGGACGCAGTATAGTTATGACCCAAACAACTGTTCATTCTTCACCTATTCTTCCCGGTAATGCTCTCAACAACAACACTCCAGATCTTCTCGTGAGAAATAATCCAGTACGCAATTTGGGTCCTATACTCGAAGGAGCAGCGAATCTCAAGTCCCCTTTCCGCCAAACTTACCTGCCCAATGCTACGATTCCAACGACAGATGTCGGAAGGTAAGCCCAATATTTTTCAAGCATGTACTTTACTCAGTGAAATTTAGAATCTGAGAATTTGCATGCAGGGCACGCCGTTGTACAATCATTCAGGTAACTTTAAGCCAGTTGGGGTAACTTTGAGCCTACTCTCCAAACCGTTTCCTATTGCATTACCTTGAACTTGTTCGTCAGTATCTCACCAGATTCTTTACCCCTCGTCCCACTGATTTGAGAGAAACTAAGGCAGAATGAAGGTTTGGATTCGGTGGCTAAAAGTTAACCCTTTCCGGGCAGTAGTACCCTGAATGACAATAGTATTTTATTTTACTCGTTTTGTTACTTGATACTCGTAAGACTTGTTACTTTTAGATTTTTACTTAAAGAACTTGTCTTTTTTGGTCTTAAGGGCAGTGTAATTGAATGCCAAAGATTTCACGGAGATATCGATATAGATTTTTGTGTTTCTCCAGACCACTAAGTTTGTGTCGGTACGGTCTCCCTTCTGTATTTTGTCTACCATAGAACCTCCCCCCTCCAAAAAAAAGTCCTTCTAAACCATTTCAGGTGTTTGAGATACGTCACACACGTCGCTTTGCTCTAGGCAGAATGTTCCTTTATAAGGTTTGTGTTGGCAAGAAATAATTGTAGGGAAAATGGAGTACGTCACTGACATATGATATGACTGGCAGACAGATATGTTGGGATTTTCTCAAAAGAAAACCTTCAACTTGCTGGGCAACGAAATTTAATTTGGAGGGAGATTGTGTAGAAGTGTGGAGCAGAGCAGCAACGACAATCTAATGGCATCGTAAGCGGGGAAAAGAACCCAAGTGTCATGTGTTGAATTTGAGGTGGATTTCACTCTTTTCTAAAGTATTTCTCGTGAAAAATTCCGTAAAACATGTCGTAGTGTGGTTGATAAATTTTTTTAAAAGAATTTTAAACTGAATGAAAATTTACATGTATAATAATGCTGTAAACAATATTAATACAGGGTAAGAAATTTCTTTGGACTTAATATTCTAACCTCGTTTGAACTAAGAATAAAATCGATAGGCAGGAAGTTCTTTTTGAAACACTATGTATATCTCGTAACGTGGGTCTAACACGTTTGGTGCGTATTTGACTTGTGTACTTACTACATGGTAGAAAACTATGGTAGTTCGTTACTTCTGTATTGCTCGCTATTTTTTTGACCATATGTTTCAAGTGGTGTTTTTTTTTTTTGATTTTATATTCAGTATTGAGTCCACAAAGAGGTCCTGACTCTTATTTCTGTCTTTTATTTCTTGTTGCCAAGTTTCCCCCATCCCATCCCAACCCTGGTCACAGTTCCATGTAAGTTTGTTTTGTGGACGAATTGCTGCTTGTCCTAAGTCAATTCTTTATTTATTTGTTGCCTACTTGTTGACATTTTCATTTTTTTGTTCGATTGTTTTGTGCTTGTATATTCCAAAGAAAAGATTAACTTGTGGTATAGACTGTCATACATTTTAGTCAATTTTAGGGATGAAAATCGAGAATTTGTATGCAGTGGATTTCTGTTATTCTTTAAGTGCTTAGGTGTGTAGAATGAATAAATTTAGAAAATCTAGCTAAATTCCAATTTCCACTGTTGGTTCGTTTAAAGTGTGTTTGTTTGATAAAAAAAATAAATAAATTATTGAATGTAATAAAAACGATAAAAAAATACAAGTACGCATTCAGTTTTTCAGTAGCACACATTGTAAAACTCCAGCAGTTTACTTTTAACCAATTAAAAGGACACACCTTCTCACTAATTTCGAGCATCCTGCCAGAAATAGTTTTTGTGACATTTACATGGGTTAGAGTGAATGTACAATTCAGTTTCTCACGAGGGGAAAAATAGGAAAGTGAATGCTTTTTTGCAACATTTATCTTATGTCTGAACTAGTGTTGCAAACTTGAGCCTTGCAGGAATGCCAACCAGGAGGAATGTACCTTTAAGAGAAAATTTGGCCAGTGGTAAGAAGTCGCTGTACTCTGTTTAAAACTGAAACACCCTGCTTTCTTTATGCTGTAAAACTCAGTACCTATCAATTTTTGCATTGTTGTCTTAACGATGCTCCTGGATGCTTGAGACTTGAATAGCCGCCTCAGGATCCCCAACCGCGCATGTGCGGCCCTCCCTATATAAGAATGGCGGCTGGGAGAGCTCTTTGTCTCAAGCTGCCTTTGGCAGCGCATCTTTAACTCCTGGTTCCTTTCGCCGGTTCGTGAAGCCCCCTGGCAACTCCTTCTGCGGCATAAACTCTTCTCTCCGCCGCCTGCCCTTTCCTTTCCTAAGAAGGATGACTACCGCTTCTTTCGTCACGGCTGGACCCGCATCATGGTCGGCGTCTGTTCTGCGTCTCCCATCCTTTCCCCGGACGACAGCCGTTCATCTGACGCCTGCCGGCTCCTCTCGTCCAAGATGGAATGCCAGCTTCGCACCCGCCACTACACTTATGCGTGGGCCCGCTGCCTCCTGTTCCCGTCTCTGAAGTCCCAGATCCTCACCCCGAAACGCAACCTCGCCTGGCCCCACGGCCTCAATTGCCTCACCGTGCTCTCACCAACAGACCTAGTCGGTGTGTGAAAACACCTTGCCGCAATCATCAGCAACTACCACTGTGTTACAAGACCGGCTTTCCACCAATCGCAAGCTCCCTAGCACTGCGGATTCCCCCCGTCACCACCATCTGCTGTTGGGGGTCGCTAAAAGGTATAACCTTATAGCGCCCCTACCAGCCACGGGTGGACTCGCCATTCCCGCACGCATCTGCATTCTCGGCCTCTTCTACGCCCACCTAATCGTCCTTTCACTCAACGGCCAATGCCGGGTCTCCACCATAGTCCTCGCCGACGACTGCTCGACCCTTCCCGATACATCCTTCAACACTCCATTCATCACTGCTGCCATTCAAGATCAGCTCACTGTCCTTTCACCCACGACCAACGCTGGGTCTCCACCGCTCTCCTCGCCACCGACTGCTTGACTCCTCCCGATGTATCCTCCTACGCTCCTTTCATCGCTGTTACTTTCAAGATCTGCTTTATGCCCTTTCACCCACGTCCTACGCTGGGTCTCCACCGCAGTCCTCGCCGTTGATGGCTCGACTCTTCCCGTCACATCCTTCAACACTCCTTTCATCGTTGACACTATTCTAGTCCAGCTCACCGTCCTAACGCAGACAACGGTTCGACTCTTCTCGATGCATCCATCAACAATCCTTTCATCACTGTTTCTGTTCAAGATCTGCTTATCATCCTTTCACCCACGTCCAACGCTGGGTCTCCACCGTAGTCCTCGCCGCCGATGGCTCAACTACTCCCGGTGCATCCTCCAACACTCCTTTCATCTGTCACTATTCAAGATCAGCTCACTGTCCTTTCACCCCCGGCCAACGCTGGGCCTTCTCCATAGTCCTCGCCGCCGATGGCTCGACTTAACCTGATGCGCCCATCAGCACTCCTTTCATCACCATTTCTGGTCAAGACCTGCTACTGCAGGACGGCCAATGGGCTCCTCCCACTAGCCGATTGATGTCTTGTTTCTCCGTTAATTCTCCAAGGTATTCAACTGCAAAGTCACATGTCCTTCACCTGGCTGTTATCGCACCTCGTCAACTCCCACCTAGGAACCATAGCGTTCCTACAGTAATCCTCCACATCTTGTGCCTACAACACTCGCATCCAGACTTTATTACGCCTTTAAAGCCGCAAACGCGAATGCTCCCAAGATACAAAGGACGGGCCGCCACCTCCATCCACGTACCCTCTTCCCGGGACGCTTCCCCGGCCACGGCATCCCAACCCCAGCTTTCACTTCGCACCCGATGCTTACTAGCTGAATTTTCGTCACGATGTACACGTTTAACGGCCCTGCCATCACGTTGTTTAAAAAAAAAAAAAAATGCACCAGAGCATCTCCACACTAACTCCACTGCCTCACCACTATTTTTTACTCAACATAACAGTGAATAGCAGAAATGCTTTTACCATCTGCTTGTTCCATTGGGCAATTTTATGGCCCTCCCTTGTCCAGCAAAGTAACCACAATATTCACCTTTTCCCCCCCCGGTCCGCCCCCCCCCCCCCCCCTTTTTGGGAGAGTCGAGAAGTCTTCATTCCAGCCATCCTCGACTGTCACTCTCCCGTTACTCCCTCTCCTGGAACTCAAGGCCATGCACCTTTTGAATCATAATTGCACAACAGCGCCACCCGCGCAGCGGCGGTAATTGAAACCTCCTTTGCTACAGCCACCACTACAAGCGCCTTTGATTTCCCGCTCTTCATATCACGTGATCCCTTTGTCGCCCCCACTCTGCAACCTACGTAGCGTTCCACAAACTCGGCTGTGCAATCAAGTCTTCAACATGGTCAAAGTAAAGAAACCTAAAGACCCTTGTGCTACAGATATTTACGCTGGCAGAACCCCTACTGTCGACCATCCTGGAACTTGCAACTGTCCTGGTCTCTCCAATCCAAACAGACTTGATCCTCACAAAAATGCGTGTCAGTTCCATCGTAAGTGTGACTATT
This sequence comes from Lithobius niger, assembly GCA_023313725.1. Classification (NCBI taxonomy): domain Eukaryota; kingdom Metazoa; phylum Arthropoda; class Chilopoda; order Lithobiomorpha; family Lithobiidae; genus Lithobius; species Lithobius niger. Next base: position 47,047 of record JAHWFP010220090.1, on the reverse strand, counting down.
AGGATAACCCATGTTACATATGTGTTACCATCCCTTTCCGTGTCTGGAGACAAATCGATTCCATGCAACTTGCGTCGGCACTCCATAAACGCCAAAACAAAGCAGCTTCCGACTACAAGGTGAAAATCCAAAGAACTTCCAAGCCTTCAACTCCGTCTCTCCCCACACCCCTTATTAACGAGACTCCAAAAACACCAGGAAAAACTCCAGTTTCAACGGTTTCAACTCCCGTTTCTCAGCAGTCTTGGGCCAATTCACCCCTATCCTCTACTCCTGATTTTGTGCCAACCACATCTAACATCAGGGCTCACAACAGAACTGAAATGGGGGGCCCCGGCCCCGAGAAATGGGGGACAAACGGCTCCTTCAAAAATCGACACGCAACAACCAAACAGTGCTGCTCAAACTCCTGTCAGCAACGCAACGATGTCAACAGAAGATGCCTCTGTCAAACCCCCTGACTCTTGTGCCTCACAATCTTCTTCCATTTTGGGTACCAAGGACCTGTTCGATGAAAGCCCCTTATCACCAATTGAAAATGTCGTAACAATCAACACCGAACAGTCATCACGATCGCCTCTATATCACGCTCCCCAATTCACGGTGAAACTGATTTTCATCCTTCCTCCCCGAACCAGAAGCATCCAATTCAATTTCGCCAACCCATGACACACCCGAAGTTCAATCAGTGTCTCCACCACCCCCGACACACTACGGTTTGGATTCTGATGAACATGTGGACATAAATGCTGGCCACTTACTACGCACTTTACGCCACAAATTACGCCTAAATACAAGGCTGCAAACCAATTCCAAACAAACTGCTTGAAACTTCAACCCCATTTCTTGTCAATCCAGAATAAACTCTACGATCAAGTCCACACCATCAATACCCTGAAATCGGAAATCAATGATCTTAAGATGAAAAATGCAGATCTGCTAAAACGTAACGCAGATCACCTTCTTCATGAAGCACTTCAAAACAAGACGGATCCGGACCCACCTCGTGGCGGCCTAAACCTTCCTGTGCTACACATGCCATGGTCCCACATTCCAATCTCCTTTGACAACTTACAAAACTTCACTACCGAAAAGTAAACCTTTTTTTTCGCCAAATTTTGGCTTCACATCCTGTGAACCCCAGGAATCTCCACACCCTTCCTAACAGACCTCTGGAGTATTTTGAACCACCGTTAACCACCGTTAAACCTTGAGGTCTGCTGCTTTCACGCACAACCTAGAATGTTTCTGGATTTGGCAATTCGATAATGCCACTTCATTCCGCCCGCTTCATTCCAATATGGAATGCCTGTCGGACATTCCAACCTCCGATCTACCATGCATCTTATTCACCTCAAGAGCCAAGGGTTGTTACTACGGGGTCCGCAACCTCCCCTCCAACCCCGACATGTAAAAAAAAAAAAAAAAAAAATGGTCTGGTACCTCCCACAACTCTTGGACCCTTTTTGAACCCATTTCGTTTTTCCATCTCACCCTTTCGGACCTTTAAAAAAAAGAACTCAACATTTTTTAGAAATATCTTCTCATCAATCTGCTTTCGAATTCAACCAGACCGGTCAAACTTTCCCCAAATTCTATTGTCATACTAGGAATTTTAAATCCAGTACACATCGATCCACATGGAAATTCATCAACTTGATTCCCTTCATTCCAATCAACCAAATCGTCGGAAGATCAATCCAAAAAAAAAAAATAATACTAATAATGACTTTCTCTTTTTTTGTGTGGGAAGCTGATCCCTCACATGAACTCTGAACTCTGTAACCATACATCTCACAAGACTTTCACCCAAGACCTTTGTCAACTATGAGGTAAAAATTTTTTCTCCCCTCTTGGTTCCCGTCTTGTAGTGCTAATTATCAAGGGGATATCCCCCATCACTATCTGCCACCACTACCAACCTCCTGAACAATCCACTTGTTACGGAGTTAAAAAAACCAACACTTTTTAGAAATATCTTCTCATCAATCTGCTTTCGAATTCAACCATACCAGTCCAACTTTCCCCAAATTCTTTTCTGTCATACTAGGAATTTTAAATCCAGTGCACATCGATCCACATGGAAATTCCAACAACTTGATTCCTCTGATTCCAGGGAACCTCGCCTGCCACCTGATTTAACGAGGTCGGCCTGTCAATACAAAAATTGACAGATATTGGACTTTTACAGCATAAAGAAAGGACAGTTTGCCGGCTCCCAGCCCGGCCGGCTAAAAATGGTTTCTTTTGCTGAAAAGTACAATACCTTAGGCCCCACCCTGCCTCCCCTCTCGAGTCACCTTTTGACACATTGAGAGACAAAGAGATGACAAGCTCTATGAGCCGCCATTCTTATGTAGGGAGGGCTGCGCATGCGCGGTTGGGGATCCTGAGGCGGCTATTCAAGTCTCAAGCATCCAGGAGCATCGTTGAGACAACAATGCAAAAATTGACAGGTATTGTACTTTTCAGCAAAAGAAACCATTTTCAGCCGGCCTGGCTGGGGGCCGGCAGAATGTTCTTTCTATAACCTCCCCCTCAACCACCACCATGGAAAAAAAGAATAGATTTTTGTCCTCATAGATCCTCAGAAAGGTACAATTATTTTTTAAACCCGATATTAACAAGATAGCAAAAAAAAAAAAAAAACGGAATTAGCAGTTACACTTATTAAGAGATTTTGCTATTTCGCGTATGCCTTTGTCAAAACCACAATAATAGAATTTGATTTTAAAAATTGGTTTAAATAATTTTTTTTCAAACCTTGTTTAATTTGTTTTATTTTTTGCCGTTTTTATGGTTTCGTTTATGGTTTCTCCTTCTCCCAGTGTTCGTTCTGTCTTCCTATTTTGCAACGAGTTGTTTTTTTCTTTTTTTCTTCTTTAGTAAGATTATCTCAAGGTGTGGGAAGTGTTGCAAGTTTTGTGGTCATGCCCTTAAAGCATTCACCTTAATATTCATCTGGCAGAGGATTAAGAATATTAATTGAAAGGAGTGTCACAATTTCGGTGACTAAAGATAATGAAACAAGGTTTGACATCAGTAGAATTGTTCCATGCGCTAACGTTCCAAGATATTTTTTTGTCATATTTAAGAAAAAAACTATTTTCGTAGTAAGGCGATTGTCACGGAATTTTTTTTTAAATAAATATCTTGGAGTTAAGTCATCAGAAGCAAACTAAAATTAATGCTCGTGTAGATGATCCGGCCCAATTTTGAACTTTAATACTTTACAGCCAAACTTCCAGTATACAGGGTGGTCCACAAAAAACTGACGACCCAAGATTTTCTAAGTCGAACCTTTCTAGTTAGCACCCCTCAGAACCAGGATAGGGCAGAAATCAAATCTAATGAAGGCTGTACCGAACCGAACATTGCCGAACAGAGGATGTTCGGTTCGGTGTTCGGTCTTTCAAACGCAAAATAACAAACTGAACATATTTTCACTTCTAATCGACAGATTTTGATGTTTGAATACACCATTTTAAAGGTTTTTTTTCGCCAGATTTCTGTTGGTCCAAACCACTAGTTCCTAGCTCTAACGGTTCAGAAGTTATAAGGGAAAATGTAAAAGTAGTGACGATTTTTTTATGTTTAAACAGTTTCAACATCTATGGGCTTACAAGTCCATCTGAAAATACCTACATTTGCGAAGAAACTTGTGCTTTGATTAATCTTTGTGAACTGAGTTCTTTTACATTTTAGTTTAAGATGATTGGTTTGGTACATTTTTGTTCGGTTCGGAAGTGTTCGGTGTTCGGCTTATTTAAGGTTTGTTCGGCTTGGTTCGGTTCGGCTGAAAATTTCTCGCTCGGTACAGCCTTATGAAACGGAAGATTTCTGTCCTCTCCTGGTGCTGAGGGATGCCAACTAGACAAGTTGGGCTTAGAAAATCTTGGATCGTCAGTTTTTTGTGGACCACCCTGTATTGGATCTATGGCTACTGAAGGGTAAGCCCAACATGTAACACGAGCTTTGTGAGGGGGGGGGGGGCTGAGCAAAGCGAGCAGCATCAGCCCAGTGGTCATCGTCTTGTTATCTATACCAAGTGAATGCCAATTCGAATCCTGCGACTGACCTATTTTTCATGAGTTTGAAGGAGAAAAGTCCAGTAAGGGGTAGGGCAAACCTGGGGGTGCAAACCAGGAAACCTCCAATGACTGCAGGGGATCCAGGCAATGTCCAGGACAATCCAGATTAAATCGCATGACAGTAATGTGTGGTGCAGTGGCAACGCGGACCACTGCACTGTGACTAGTATATCACGCTACCCTGGCCAGTGCAGACTGAAAAGGACTTTTCCGGGGTCTCCCATCCAGTCATTAACCAGATCAGCTCCTTCGTTTAACTGGGCTGAGTTCTGCCACCGTTCAGCCACGATGGATACCATGAGTATCTATTAGAACAATGGCTTTAATTGGCCTTTGCTTCACGCTCACTCCTAAATGCAAAAAGAGTAAGCCTAACTGAATACTGTTGTTTACAGCATTTTATAGTACGTTGAAGTTGTATTTAAATTCACGTTCGCCAAACTGTTGTTACTATACGTAGGTTAGGTTAGGATACAGTAGGTTTGCTTAGGTTGTGTTAGGTGAATATAACTTCAATGTGGTGCGATTGTGAATGTGAATATAACGTCAGCCTGCCCATTATGCAATTCTAAGAAAGAAATCAGAAATTACTGCACCATTTATTAGTCAGTTAATACCGTTAGCAAGCAACTGCTTGAATACAAATATACAGGTTGAACATTATTTACGCAAGGTGCAAGTGACGGTTTACAGGAATTCCCTTTTCCATCGGTTACGTCTCGTTTCGCCAAATCCCCTTTCACCAAATACCGTTCATGAAATTGTAGGCACACAAAACATTAAAAACATTTAAACACGACATTTAAAACATGATAGTGGTCAGACATTTATAGACAAACAGCCGTTTTGCAGAATAATCTGTTTCAAATTGTGAACCTCGCTCGCACTGCCGCACTCGCTGTGGCTAAACACATAACATCAGAAACTGCAACTAATCACAAATTGCTATCAATTAGGCATGCCTCTTTAACTTCGGCAATGTTAAATTGTTGAAGAATATATTGGTTCTCTGAAACGGGATTCTGCAAAACGGGAACTCCCGTTTGAGAAAGGGTAACCATCACGTGTATAACTTGACAGTGATGTAGTGACGACCAAGCATTTTAAGCAATAAGTACACGTGTTTCGTATTATTGCCAGTTTTCAAAACGCTAATAAATCAATTGGTCTTATCTACCACTGCTTGTCTCTGTTAAATGTTTTCCTTTTAAAGCCCCATCACATAGAAATAAGGAATTTAATTTCGTGTTCGTAAAATTTTGCCAAATTCGTTTTGGCTAAATGGGATTGGCCCCGAGTGTTAAAGGGTTAATCTTTTTTTTTTTTTGGCCAAAACGGGAGTTCACCTTTCCATCAAGTGTGCCATCATCAACTTCATTGTTCCTTGTACGCGCCTGTCCTTGGAAATAGCCGGCCTGAGTGGACTACCTAATCGCCATCATGCGATTGCAACGGCCAACAGATTTTGCCAGACTATGGGGCCTTTGGGCCAGCTCTAGGAACTTAAAAGTACTCTAAAAGTTGAGCTAATGTTGTGTTTGCCTACGTTTATTATCAAGTGTTGATATCTAGGGACTGGAATCTTGTGTCAAGTGAATGGAAGAAGGCAAAGTATCATAAAAAAATCTTCCTCGTGTCCTAAAGATGGAGATGGCATTTGATTGTTTTTTCGCTCTAGGAGAGGTGAAGAGGGAGAAATGGACTGAACTGTACTGGATTGGTATTATGTTGTATGATATAATACGTGTTTCCTATGATGGGTGTAGCGTGGACAACGACTTCCGTTTTTAAAATTCAGTGGCTAATGGTATTTTTCAAGTATGTGACCATTGACTGGTAACCGCACCAATTTTAATGCTCGTTTCCAAATGTGAACAAGTTCCATGAAATATGCAATTATCTGCCCCAGTAAGAGGCGTCTAGTGACCAGAAATAATGTAAAAAATGTAGACTTCGAAGTCTTAAAAGAAACGAGACTAACAATAAATTATTAAAGGCAAACGAAGAGCACAATAAAGATGTAATTATTGCGGATTATGTAATCTTAAGCCATTTGTGTTGTTGGCTCAGTTGCGCTCATTGCTTCTTTCGAATTCTTACTAAATACTGTACTGAGCAACGGTTTTCAGTGTTTTTCTTTTAATCTTTTTAAAAAAAAATCTTACTGTATAAATGTGTGAATCTTCTGAAACTTGCCCTTTAATTCACACGCACAGATTTTGTTGAGCAAACCAGGAAAAAGTTCCAGTGTGCGATTTTGTGTAGCGTTATAAAAATGAGAAAAGAAGTCTCTTAAACTCAACGTTGCGTAAATTGACACTTGTAAACTCCATCTTAATTTGAATAAGCTGTTTAGCGTGTCAGTGTTTTCGCGAGTTAATCTTGTTATTACTAAAAGTGGAAGTTAAATTTATGTTAATCCTGTCCAAGGTTACATTTTTTAGCACTGCTTTTAGGTTGACGTCTGGAAAGCTTGTTTAGTCTTTAGTTATCTGGAAGGAGATATGTCATACTAATGCAACGTTGGCTTCGACTTAAGCTGTTGGGCGAGTTATAGTAAATAAATCGTTAGGCACTTAATGTCAAATATTTTCTTGACGTGGTCCCTAGTCCCTGAGGCTGTTTTAATTTTATGCAGATCAGACTCTAAACGTTCCTGAAAGATTTTTTTTTTGCAATAATATTCAGTCTTATAACGTAACAGCCATTCAATGCCAGGATTAATTTACTGAATATCCTGTAAAGGTCGTGGATAAACCTAAAATTCGTTGCCAATTAAACTGTCATTGCACGCTCGCTCGCAGTTTCTGCTGCATTTCGGTTTTAGAAAAATTGGTTGTTTTACAGCTCATTTTCAATATGATAGTACGCCATAACAAATGAAAACTGGATAGGCTATTTTAAAACTTAAGAAATTCGCATGGACTAGTATAGTTTGTACTGTCTTGATAGACTGTGCCATCGGCTTTTAATACACGGTTTACACAGGTACTGGAAAAAGTGTGAAAAAAAATCCATACTGGAATATGCTAGAATAATCAGTTGATTATTGAAAATTCTGCTGATAAATTCATAATGATTCCAAATCGGCGACAGTTTTCTTTCATTTTAACCTGTTCACTATGATTATGTTATAGGCCAGCAATTCAGAATTGCACACTTAGGGCGCGTTTATGCAGCGACTCGCCTTTGCATTCTCGCAGCTAGAACTCAATCGCGATGGCAAAGGTGACATTTAGTAACATTTAGTAACAACGCTAAATGGATTAGCTAAATCCGACATCGTTTGAGTAAATACTTGCAGTCTTATAATCCGTGCCAATAATATAAATAATTCCTCATGACGAAACAATTTTCCCAAACGCTTCTGAACTCACGTTATTTGCTGTTTTCGTTGCGGAGCGGCAGACATAAAACCGCCGCCATGTTGGAATTTGAGATGATTTCTAGCTTCTAGCTGCGAGAATGCAAAAGCGAGTGGTTGCGTAAACCCGCCCTTAGACACGACAGACAATTATATAATTGACATGGATCCAAAAATCAAAAATACTTTCGCCAATAACTTTAAAGCATACTTTAAATTCAAAGTTTTTCCTACTGCCAAGTCCCGTATTAATAAGATTTTGTTTACGGTTAGAATATAGATTGTTATTTATCAACAAACACCCAATTTTAAGTCCAATCCTTTCATGAGCCATTAATAACTAGGTCTCCCGTAACTGTAACCCAATAGTTGCTGGGTCATATTCTCCAAATGGAAGAGTAGTTGCCGGGGCTTCTGAAATGTCTTGAGTCTTAATTACCAAAGGGCAGTGTAGTGGCCGGGTCTCCAGTAACTGCTGGGTTGTGCTCCTGAAATGTAAAAGTTGTGACCCGGTCTCCAATATGGAAATTACTGGTCGGATATGGAAATTCACGATATGGAAATTACTGGTCGGATCTCCAATAACGACTGGGTCGTGTTATAAAATCTACTAGATAGCAGCAAGCAAGCAGAACTGTGAGTGGTGGCCAACATTGATGAAGATTGCTGCGAAGGATAATAAATTCTACTGGTGTATAACAGTATCCGGCCATTATTTAAGCCCCAGCCTTAACTTTTCCATTTGGATAACTCTGCCCAGCCATTACCGTAACTATGGCCACTAGTTTGTCTTTTCGATGACACGATCCAGCCATTATTGAATAACCAGCCACTACTTTTTTTATTTGGAGAATACCACCCAGTAGTTATTGGAGGCCCCGCCACTACTTTTCCATTTGGAGAACACGACCCACCAGTTACCAGGAACCTGGCCATTTTTTTGCCATTTGGAGAATACGACCAAGCCATTGTTGGACAACAGTAACTAATGGAGACGTGATTATTAATAGAGCAAGCATGGATTGGACTTAAAATGTTAATAAATAACAACCCTGTATTCTGACCATAAGAAGAGATTTTTTTTAAGGGTTTTATTCCGAAAGATTCAAATTCAAATTTATGAGCACAGTTCATTTTGGGAGCTGCATTTTGGGAAGGAATACTGTCTACCTCAGTTTTTTTTTCTCAAACTTTTTCTTCAATGAAAAAATAAAAATAAGACCTGTTTATCATATGCCAGAGCTGAAAGCTGCTTTAAAATAAAACTTCATGGGAATTTTTGTTTTAACAAGTTACGTTAGCATAGCTTGTCAGGATCACGGATATTTGAAATACAGCGCAAGTAACTTTTCATATGCTGTTAGAATTTTTTTTTTAATTTTTGCTGCCTCCCCTTCTTTTTTTTCTTGATCATTAACTGTTCTGGTTATTTTCCCATTAGAAATTAAGCACTGATTGTAAATAAATAAGTTAATAATAAGGCATACTATAAAGAGTATGTTCCAATGTTATAAAGTAAAGAAATGGACACAATAAGAATGTTTGTCCAGTTTTCACGTACAGTAAACCAATTTTTTTAAAGTCAAGTTTTTAATTTATACAGGGTGGTCCACAAAAAACTGACGACCCAACATTTTCTAAGTCCAACTTTTCTAGTTAGCACCCCTCAAAAACAGGAGAGGACAGAAATATTCCCATTTCATTAGATTTGATATCTGTCCTCTCCAGGTTCTGAGGGGTGATAACTAGAAAAGTTGGACTTAAAAAATGTTGAATCGTCAGTTTTTTGTGGACCACCCTGTAGTATTTCACAAGAAGTTATTGTTCTGTAACAAAAGAAGGAAACGAGACGCAGCTTCAGGCACTATTAGAATGGAAAGGAAGACTACCTGTCCACTAAGTTTAGTTTGTAATAGGTCAGTTCTCCTTTATGGGTCACAAATCTGTGTTTCACAATAGGAACTGATCCCCACCCGCCAGCGCATTGTAGTCGTCATAATTACGTATGTGTTACAGTAATATATGAAAAAAATTGTGTTAAATCCGCCCTTGTTTCTCTCTTCTGGCCTTCCTGGCCTAGGAAAAGATTTCCTTTTAGGTTTCTGGCATCATCCTTGTTGCTTTGTGTAGTTTTTTTTTCGTGTTGAGGCTGGAATTGGTGGAAGCGTGTGTGTGAGACTGGAAGTGCTAGCCGGTTTGAAAAGATGACGGTGGCCTCCGACGCTGTAAAGGAGTTGCTCCTTTTGTTTTGTAAGAGATGGTTGCAGTTGTTGGAGATTTGTGTGAAGGAGACTCTCCCTACATTGTTGTGCGAGTGATGTCTGATAGTCTGGTTGTAGTAACCTGTGTCAATAAGTAAGGTGGCACCTGGGCTTAGGAACTTAACAACCCTGGTTAGGGAGCTATTGTTCTGACAAGTGAGACTGATTCTGTCTTTAGGGCTTGCTTCATCCTGGGCAGGTTAAATTCGGCGGCGGCTGACCAATCGAGGTATTTCTTGAACCGTTTTGATTTCGTGTTGTGCCTGCAGGTTTTTCGGGTTATTTGCGAGTGGTTTGGATGTGTTCGCATTGGCAGCGATGCCACAGTTGCTACAGATTGGAACTGGTGCTCCCGGGCTGAATTTGTGGATGCCTTCAGTGTCCCCTGATGGGATTTTTTCCATATTTGTTTCCACCGTGCCCCTCTTCTGGGGATGTCTGGACACTTTTGATCGTTAGGGTGTTTGGAAAGCGATATTTGTCACACAAAGTGGCAGGGGCGCTTGGTTTGTTGAGTTGACTGCTACGGCTAGATGTGGGCCGTGTTTTATTCTCAATGCGACCCTTAACACAGGGGTCGGGGTTCATGATGAATAAGGCCCTTGGGTGGTCAGGGAGCTTGAAAGAGGCTGGTAAGGTAACAGTGTGGTCCGATGTGGTGCAGGTAAGATTTCATTATGTGGCACATTTTATAATCGTCCCATTGTGCAACACGATGAGGAGAAGTGGAAATTCTAACAAGGTAAGGTACTTGCAAGAGAATTACAGTTCTCCTTCTTAGAAATCTCCTCGCTGTGTTACTAGTTTTGGGCTGTCCCTTTGCCAAGTCAGCCCTTTCCAACCTGATTTGCATACAATTTCCGCCTCTCCCCACCTCCCTTCCGGTACCCTGCTTTTCCTCTCGTTCTATCCCCTCTATTGCCGTGGCCACGGCAAGTCTTGTTTTTGGTATGGGCAAAACGAAGTGTTTGCACGTGGAAACACAGTTTTGTTACGTTTACGACAGCTTGTGACTATACCTTTGGAGGAATAATAGTAGGTCACGACAGATGCGTATCGATTTCCACACAAATAGCGAGTATGCAGACGGGTTTGTTTGGATTCGTCAAGGATGGCGTCGGGCAGGGTTTAGGAATGGCGGCGCCGTTAGGCCTAACAAAGTAGTGAGTGATGTAGGCCCGACGTTTCCTTGCGGAAGTTTGCACTGCTGAGATGAGGTAAGATGATGGAGTGCTAGGAAAAAGCGTTGCTATGGGAGTGTGGCGAATAATTAGAAAGAAAATTAATTTTCCGCTTGTTGTAAAAATCCATGTATGTCGTACAGCCAGTGAGCGTACGGACAGAGATGAGCCTACTAGTGCCAACACGTTGGTAGGGAGAATTCCACGAACCGGTCGTGAAGCGAAACCACGTGCAGACAATATCGGGACCACCTTGGTGAAATGCTCTTGGTGAAAAAGTAAGGCTGGCACTAGAAGCCGGCTGAGTGCCGAGCAGGGGAATAGGCTTATGGAGGAACGAAAATTCCGTCTTTACGACGAAGGGCCGGGCCGGCGTCCGAGCCAAGACGATTGTGAGGACGGGCCGGACAGGGGTCCGAGCCGTGACGGTAGTGGGCCGGGCAGGTAGCCGAGCCGTGATGAGGATGGACGGACAGCGGTCCGAGCCGTAAAATTCGTCCGAAGGATGGCAAAGTGTGTTATCGAGCCGAATTTGCATTGATGGGAGATATAATGCAGGTATAAACAGACGTTGGTAGTGGAAGCCATTGGCCATCAAATAAAAATTGGATTGTAATTGGCCAGTTACCTAGAGGGCGGCCGGGGTTGACTCGGTTCGAGGTGGTGACGGTGTTGAGTACAAATAACCCGTAGGCCTATGTGTTGGCAACCGTTGAAAGGGAAAATGGAGTGTGGGCAGCGTGTGCAGTATTTCAGTGACAGATTCAGGGATCTGGTTGGTCCCAGAGTGAACAGTAATCTCCGACAACTGGTGTTCGTGGACTGTTTGATATCACGGCGGGAAGCGTCGCACCGTTAAGGAAGCGAATGGCCGCATACAGTTGAAGGCTAGCGAGACAAAATGGCGGCTTGTGTTGATGGCATCGGCTGACATGGTGAGTGGCAGAATTGGTTGCGTCGAGGATTCGATTACTGCGGATAATTGTCGAGTGTTAGTGGAAATTTTTGAGGTGATTGTGATAGGCCCGGTAGAAACGAAGTATTAATGCGATGTTAGAGATTCGGAGGGCCGAATGGAAGGGATGTACGTTGGCCGGTCGGGCCACGAGAGTGATAGGCTGTCGGTCCATCGTAGTGGGCCTTGAACACGATTCATTGTGGTGCCAGCGGTAAGAGCAGTGCGATCGGTCGGAATTCCGCTGGGACTACATCAGGTGGTGTTAGGGAGTGTTGGGAAGGGGTGCACGGCGGTGCTATTGGTTTCCCGTCCCGACTAATTTATTTACTTACTTTTTCTTTCAGTTGCCGGATCGTGATGGGAGACTACAATGGCTGTGTTAGGCCTAGGTGGCTCAGTGGGTAGGAGGGAGGCTCAGAATCTTAGGGTTCGATATTGTCTGCAAATGTTTGGTTGATAGCAAGAATTTAACAAAGGTCTGGTGTATAGGACACTGGTGGGTTAACATTGTACCACTGGGGACGTAGCATCAAGGTGTAGACCCAGTACGCATTTCTGCACATCCCTTAGTTCGTAGATTTTGAAGGGTGTTTTTGTTTGCACCCCGTTACTCCGAGTTAAGTGGTCAGTTGGGGCCTGGCCATTGTGGCGCACCTCCTGCGGACCTAGCACCCACCGCCAGGCCTGGCGGTAAACTCATTGTCGACGAGAAGGTATGCGTGTTTTTCTTCAGGGCTGGAAATGGGGCCAGGGAGCTGGCTAGGTTATCTCTGCAGGCGTGTGACATCGAAGCAGTACCTCATTCAGGTTTCTTAGCTTGTGAAAGGACAGCAGGCTCGACGCCAGGCGCTGTTTACACTTCTTGACCTGCTGCACGGAGCCACTGTGAGATGCTGGGTGTGCCGGATGGGATAGCATCCTGGTTTTTCTTATGTATTAAACCACATCGGTCCGGGTTGTCTGAAACGTTTGCAGGGTGGTTGTGCGAGACGTTGCGCTTAGCAGGCGCCGACGTGGCTCACTCCAGTTGCGCACGGCAGTGTCATCCAGCAGTGTCGTCATCAGTTTAGGCGCTCGTAAATGGCCTTTACGATCGGTTTGTCACTCCCATTACCAGGGGGAGATTGAGCCTGGCATAGCTGGTGGCTGTTATGGCGGATACAACAACAGGGCCTGTGTTAGCATTTGATAGGTAGCTGGTGCTGCGCCACGTTTATAATCTATGCCAAAACTAGTAACACAGCGAGGAGAATTCTAAGAAGAAGAATTGAAGATTCTACCAGAGAACTTGTTCTCGCAGGAGAATCTAAGTTCTCCGAGTAGAATGCGACGAAGCTGTGTTACTTTGCTTACCCACCCGCCTCCCTGTCACAGGGGACCACCAGCGGAGGCGAGACAGTGGGGATAGAACGAGAGGAAGAGCAGGTTACCGGAAGTGACGTAGGGAGAGGCGGAAATTGTTGCTTTTATCATAAATTAGGGGTAAAATTGTATGCAATTGAGGTTGGAAAGGACCGACTTGGCAAAGGGACATCCCAAAACTAGTAACACAGCGAGTAACACAGCTTCGTTGCATTCTACTCGGAGAACTTAGATTCTCCTGCGAGAACAAGTTTCTGGTAGAATCTTCAATTCTCCTAGTAGTGGATAACAATGAAAGCTGTTGCTTTGAAAACCCACCCACCTCCGGCTCCGTGCGTGAAATTTTAAGTTTCTGCTTTTCAAAATGTGAGTTGTGAGACACGGCAGGAAGGCCAGACGACAAAAGAGCAAAGGTGGAAGTTGATACAACCTTTTGCTGTACGTATATTGCCATAAGTAGGTAATATGATAATTACAATGCTCTGGACGGTGGGATCAGACCCCATTGTATAATACATTTCGTCGTTCCACCGTACCTTGGTAGATTTATGAATTAGCATGAATTAAGTATATTATAGTGCCGCACAGACGTAACGAAGGCTAGATCAAGAAAAGAGTCGGGGGTGGGAGGTGGGGGAAGACTCGCATGCCCTTACTTTATTGTTTAACTCGTATTTCGGATTTTTATGTTAACCTGCAAACTTTAAACAAAAAATTGTTCATTAACCCCTCGTCTACGATTACGCGGAACGTTCCGTTCAGTTGATTTGGCGGAAAAACCACGCCTCCTTTCAATCCCAGAATGCATTCCTTACAGAACTATGGAAATTCTGCTCGCCGAGCTGACTTTCTGTTGGTTCTGCTTTCCGTTAGGCCAAGTCAACATGGCGGACGATCCAACACTCAACTTTGCCACGCCGATATTTAATTGAAATCAAGCAAAACATGCATAAATTTACACTACCATGAACATTAAACACCACTAAGACTCGTGAAGGTTCGTTCAGTTAGCCGATAATCCACTCAACGCGAAATGCTAGGCATGTAAGCGGTTGGGCCGTGTCCACTCGTAGTTCGTGGGGAGGGAGAAGCAAGTAGGTGACGCACACTTCATTTGAAAGGAATATGTGCTGCCGTTCAGCGCTAGCTTGGACGGGCACATGTTTGTTCCGTTCTGTTCATTCCATTCAGTTTTCTGTTTTCCGCGTTATCGTAGACGTAGGGTTAGAGTTCCCACGTTTTGGAAAAAAAGTGCAAACTGTTGACTTGGGAAAAGTACGTCATATTTTTATAAATTAAAAAAAAAAAAAACTTGGAAAAAAACTTAATCTTTCGTTTTGTGTAGCCTCGATGCACTATGGTAAACAATCTACATACCTTGGCTATACCGAACGAAAGCTGCATTTTTTCCCAACTTTTTCAAAAATGTCGAAATAAGAAATCCACTTTTTCGCTCTCAGAATTGGATTTTGGATATAGAAAACTTGACACTGTTTGCAAAAAACTGTATTCGAAAAATGTCAGGTTGTGCTTTTTTTTTTTCGCAGTGGCTACTGTCAGTACAATTCGTGCTGGCACGAAGCGACCAATTTTAGCTGGTGCCAGTAGTACGCGAGAGTGGGTCTGCGCATGCGCAACTAATATTGCCCGATTTAATGGTCAATCTGGGAGAAGTGAAAAACCGTGTGCCACGTGGCTTTGTGGTAAAGCGTCGGACTACTACTCCGTGGACCCAAGTTCGAAACTTGGCTGGGTAGTGTATTTTTTTTTTTTTTTTGGTGGCTGCTTTTAAACTTTATTTTCATGACGAATATTCAGCCTAATTTTTTATTTACTTACAATTTTTTACATTTTTTTTCACTAACTGTCGTCTTTAACTAGGCTACTTTTTAACACTTCTTTTGTTTCATAAATGCTTGCATCATATGTTTTAGGATTACATAAATTCTCGATGTATATGATAAGCGCGCGAAGCGCGCCCCCTCAGACGGTGTTTCATATTGTTCTCTGGTTGCATGGGGAGCTACGCAGCGAGGTTTGATAATCAGTGGGGCTAACTAGTGTTCACCATCTGCCAGTACTAGTAAAGACCAAGAGATAGGGCATACTGACAGCAGCTTTTTTCAACTCTCTTGCTGCCAGTACACCACTAGTACAGGCCAATTGATAGAAGTA
>JAHWFP010220090.1:21556-31645 GCA_023313725.1 Lithobius niger | reverse complement strand
GCAGCAGCGTTTTTAAGTCTCTTGCTGCCAGTACAAAGCTAGTACAGGCCAATTAATAGGGGGTACTGGCAGCAGCGTTTTTAAGTCTCTTGCTGCCAGTACAACGCTAGTACAGGCCAATTGATAGGGAGTACTGGTAGCAGCGTTTTCAACGCTCTTGCTGCCAGAATAACATTAGTGCACGTCAGGTAATAGGGAGTACTGGCAGCAGCGTTTTTAAGTGTCTTGCTGCCAGTACATTTTGTACTGGCAGTAGCATCTGCCTTTTTTTTTTTGTGGACCGCCCTGTACTCTTGCCCTGGTGTGAACGACAAAGACCACTACGAGAAAAGATTGCATAGTTTTAAAGTTGGAAACTCTTCACCCTATTTCGTTTTTAGATTTTAACCATCCACTCGAAGGTTTGAATTACTTATTTTCGTCATAGATGCTTGGTAACATTTTGTACACTTGTTTTTTTTTTTCTGACCATCCTTCCCCCCATGTTTTAGTAGGGCCATACATTAAAAAAACTCGTAAAAAAAAAAAACGGTGATGATTGATGTAGAATTGCTTTAAACTTGGCGTTATCTCAGCAGGAAGAGATAAATTCCAATTGCCCTCTTACATTCGGCTCCTTTACATTCAGCATGTTTTTGTTCGTTTCTTTCCCCCCCCCCCCCCCACCCCCCAATTTTTTCTCCTTGTAGCTGTAGGAGGTTGCGTTGAGGATAATTGCTCCGGGCTGCTGAAACTGAATACATTCCGCCACCCCTTAAAAGTTGTACGTTGTTAGTGTTTGTTATGACCAGAAAAACTACTATGCTGGAGGATGTAGTGAGCATTACAGCTCTTCCATCTGTCCTTCGTGAACTCTGTTAATTTGCCTGCCTGTTATTCGTTTAACGGTCCTTCGTTTAGAGTCGATTTAGACTCTTATGCAAACGGTTTAGTCTGTCTGTGTGGTTGCATATAACGTTTGAACGAATTATCCGGTTTTTATCAAATTTTACACACTTAGATTCTATGCCACATTTTCTAGATCTTAAGTACAAAAATGGTTGAATCCCTCGGGGGAATTCTCCACTAGAAAAGTCAAAATTGTCGTTGAGGCATTGAGTGCATATTTTCCGTCACTCATCTGACGTCACTCATCAATCGATCAATGGCTGGCAACTACACGCAGCCCCAGCTATACCTACGAAATAACTGTTATAGTCTAATGTCGGCATGCGAAATTAATGTAGACTTAAGTTACTTGTTTGGACAATCGTTCTTCACTTTAGTACTACTTAGTACTTAATGACTTAGTATTTTTTTTGTGGGGGGCAGAGGAGAAATATTCATATCAACATTTACTGCATGACATTTGGTTTTTTGGGCGTGGGGGGGGGGGACGAAGCGAATTCTTTAAAACTACTTTTGGAAACTTGCATCTCAGCCCTCTTGTAACAATACAAGGATGCAGGAACGCAACAATGAACGGCACCAGTTCTCAGCACTCGATTACAATACAACGATGCAGGGCACAACAATTAAAAGGGCTGTTCTCTGCACTGGATTATTTGTTACATGTCCCATTCTGCCGCCAAGTAACAGTAGATCATCCCATTGTAGACATCTGATTGTTAAAAAATTGATTGTTAATGATAAAAAGGCTGCTCACTAGCAGACATGTATCTGTTAACTGAAAGCTTATTTTGGCATGTTGAGGTTAAATCCCAATGCGACAGAAATGTTTCAAATTGTGAAAAATGTAAGAGGAAGGGTCAGAGATTAAGAAAAACCAAAATTTAAAGGATGAGTGTCCACCAATCATAGAGAAAAATATGCAAACGTTGTTTTTATGTTACTGTCTAGCTAGCTAGCTAGCTAATAAGATTTTTCCTATGTTAAATCCCATAGACTTTTTGCTCATGGCTAGCGTAAAATTGAGAAGGCCTACGTACCTGAACTTTTGCACATGGATGCATGGTGATCTGAGGATGGTCTTTTTGTTGGTTTGGGGGTTGTAGGGGTCAGGACAAATGCGTGGGAGGGTTTTGAAATTACCCATAAGCGAATTTAAATTCCGTTTCTTTTCCAAGTTACAACCAAAGATTTTAAGCAACAATGGCTTGAACAATCAAGACTGGTCCTTAAATTTATTGTAAAAGCCTGGACTAAAAACTGAACTGTAACGAAGGACAAAATAAAGAAACATTAACGTTGCCGTGGATTGCGTAAGAATAAAGGGATGCATGTCAGATGATGGTTACGTAACAATACGAGCATACACTAGCTAATGGTTTTTTTTTTGTTAATAACCCAAAAATAAAATGCTTCGCGTTCTGCTGTTTTGGTAACAGCGACCTTCGGGGGCTTCTGCATGACGAAATCTAAACGAAATCTTGAAAAATTAAGGGGAAGGTGCATGGATAAGCCAAACAACTGAAGGGGATGCGCTGATTGAGTGAGCGAAGCGAACGAACTCAGCGATTGTTAGCCAGTGTGTGCAAAAATGGGATTGAAGCATCTTAAACAGACGGTGTAACCTTATGTACGTTCACAGTCCTTTGAAAGTTGTGATATCCATCCAAAACCAAAACTGGTAGAAAAACCCGCCAAGTTTCCAAAAAAGGTCAGCCTTTGAATATCATTCCACCAGGGAAAGGTCGCCAAGGTTAATCCTGTTAGCCAAGTTAATCGCACCGAATAATACTTTGGACGTAAATGAAAACTTGAAGATTGCTACCGCTTCTAGTTTTCATTTAACTTTCGAACTATTAGTATACACGATTAACTTGCCTAATAGGATTAACCTTGGCGGCCTTTCCCTGGTGGAATGATATCACTACCTTCAAAGGCCGACTTTTTTTGGAAACTTGGCGGGTTTTTCTACCAGTTTTGGTTTAGGGTGGATTAATTTACTTTCTAAACGTCAAGTTATTTTTCACCATGATAAATTCTGAAAACGGGCAATATCGGTAACGTTTCAAGCATTAAAACTCATTACAATATGACGCCGATTGTTAAAATTTAAAGTTGCTCCTTTAAAACTTTCTTTAAAATCTGTAGTTTCGGCGGTACATTTTTGATTGCTTGTGAAGATGGCTAGTTTCCATGTAAAATGTCGGACGCACCAACAAGGGCACCCGCTGACCAGCAAACAAAAGAAAAGGAGCGTGGTGGTGGGGGGCTTTTCCTGAGTTCTTTTTTTTTTTGGGACGCGCCTTATTTTGGCCTAATTGGTATTACGGATCGTCGAAAAACCTTTGTTTTAACGTTTTTAAAATTTTTTATAAAAGATTTTCTTAACGATTCTGTCTACCAAAAGGGCAGAAGGCAAAGAAAAATGGCAAAAAGGGGGTTGCTTCAGCCCCAATGTAAGGGCGATCTTGCGCATCGACTTCTGACACAACCGTCTTCAACATTATATCCTGTCCGCTGTTCCTAAATATCTCCATCAAGCGACAAATCAAACAAATCCCCTATACCAAATCCGAAGCCGTAATAGAACACTATACGCAAACGCTTTTTTCCTCTCCGCCTTGCATCGTTGGGCTACTCCGTGCACTACATCATTATTGGAGTCGCGTGCTTCTTCATTGTCGGGCAGAGATGCGGACGTCGGTAGATAAATAAGTTATCACCTGCTTTCCTCGTGCAAAGAACTAACAATCGCTCGGGCCTGCGGCCCTCGACATTGTTAGTTCTCAGCACTCGGAAATCAGGCGATAACCTATACCTGTAGCGTGTAGGTAGCGTCGCGTTCAATGCAAGGCACAATGTGAAATAACGGAAAATGATGTGATTTTAAATGATGTAAAAATGATGCAAAACACTACATTTGCACGTCCTCTTTGCTTGAAACATTGCTACTGCTTGCTTTTTTACAGATGACCTTGAAATATACTTGATTTTCCTATCAGTTTCTGATTACTAACTCGTTCAGTCAGATTTCGACTCCTTTGCCAGCAGGGCCACTACCAACCACATATGTTTTTTATGTTTCTAAAAGTACTATTCTTCACTTGGGCTTCAAAAGTATGAGCTACCCTTCTTTCTTAAACGAACGAATTTAAAACAAATCGACTCTTATATGGTTTTAACAGGTTCATTTAATACAGTTTTTGCCTTGCTCCTCCCTCACCCCACTAGTCCCCTTCTTTTTTTTAATGGTACCTCTGTAAAGAAGGCTGCAAGTTACAACGATTTGACACACCTTTAAGTCCCTTCCCCCTTCTGTTAACCACAAACCCATTCACAAACACTTAGTTTTGGACTTTAGGTTTAACATTTATGCGTTTGAATTTAATGCTTTTGTACTTTGCTTTAACACTTTTCAGTTTTGGACATTGGGTTTAACATTTATGCGTTTGAATTTAACGCTTTTGTACTTTCCTTTAACACTTTTCTGTTTTGGACATTGGGTTTAGTATTTATGCGTTTGAATTTAACGCTTTTGTACTTTGCTTTAACACTTTTCTACTGACGTGAATTTAACACTCGTGTACTTTACTTACACTGAAAAATTAAGTATAGTGTTGCAAGTAATTTACTGAATTGCGGTAATTTTTGGCCTCTCCTCCCCCCCTATTAAGTGACGTCATGTGTGTAGTGTATGACCCCCTAATCTAATGAACAACGGCTACAATTAGTTGAAGTAGTGTCTGGCCAAGGCACTGCCTCCTCTATACACATGTGTATAGATGAGGCAATGGCCAGGGGCACATACTGAAGGATGGACTGATATTTAAAAACTATAATTGCCTCAGAAATAAAAAAATAGGTAAAAAAAAAACAATATGATTCGAAACGTGTAGAATTTTACTGAGCAATGCAACTTGTACGAAGTCTCAATGTTATGAACGTCAGCACAGCAGCTAGAGGCAAATACGCAAAACAGAATCCAAATGTATTAACGTACGAATTTCATTTTCTAGCTTCTAAATTTTCTGCCCCCCTCGCACACATTGTCAAGCAAATCAAACGAAATTGATTGCAACATTGCGACCCACACAAACACGGATGTGCCAGTAAAAACTGTTGGCTATAATAGATTAATAGTGGATTAGCGGCTGAAACGCGCGAGGTCTCGACTGAATGTGGAATTTTCCGATCGATTGGGTGTGTTATTGTGATCACGAATTTCCACACTCGGTCAAGTAAGTAGTCATGAAATTAAGCCAAGTAATAAGTCGCAGGAAAGCCATAATCTTTTGCTTTTTATTGTTGTTGCTGAAACATTACAGCAATTGTGGGTTCAGTGATTGTGATTGTAAATTACCTTGAAATTGAACGTATTTTTCTGTAAGGTCAATTTCAGTAGCCTGTACAATAAATTTTCAATCTTTCTGTTGTTGGTCTTGTAATTTCTTTCTGCTATTTGTAGCCATTAAACCATTTTTGCCATTCTCTTTTATCTGGTTTCGTTTGTTACATAAAGGTATGTAATGTTTTCGAATAAAGTTTCATTTTTCTGCATTAAACCAAAGTACACAAGTGTTAAATTCAAGTGGAAAAGTGTTAAAGTAAAGAACAAAAGCGTTGAATCAAACTACATAAATGTTAAAGCAAAGTACAAAAGTGCTAAACCAAAGTCCAAAACCTGTAAAAACAGTTATGATCTTGGTAATACCACTGATAATTTACCATCAAATAGTTTGTTCGGGGCACTCCCGTTGCAAACATCAATCGAGCACGATTTAAGCGTAGATAATTGTCATCCTTCATGAGTGGCATTTCGAACTTTAAAAAAATATGCTTGAGTGTGCGACAGATTTTTATCAGCTGCATGGGGACTGCAACTAGGCTATTAAACTATAGGCTCTTGTGTTTTATAAATCCATATTACTCTTGCTGCTGGTAGTATAGCAAGGAGCTGCTATCCACACTCACGTCAGCTGTCGAAATATTTTTACTATTTTGGAGATTTTCTTATTGCTCTTGACTATTTTGTGTTTGTGTGACAAGGCGACGTTTAGTGTTCTTTCTTCCAATTTTAGTTAGTCTTCCAACTTGAGATTTCCAATGAGTTTCAGAAAGGGGTGGTGGGGGGCTGGAGCACACGTTCGAAAATGAAAGAGCATCCCATTCAGTGTAAAGTTATGGGTACTGTTTTTTCCGACCGCAAGTTCTAGTGGTAACATAATAAAAGGGATGTTACAGGTATGGCACTGGCACTCTAGGCGACATGTATGCCCAGAGGGGTAGCCTTTTTAAAATGAGATGTGTGTGTCGATCAGTGATGCGATTCGATCTTGCTTCCTCTTGGTTGGAGAACTCCCCTAGCAACAGCTGGGCTCCCTTTACTTGGTTCTCAGGGAACCCGCACTGAAACTAGCTTTTCATATCTGGATTTCTTTTTTTTTTACCTTCTTGCATAGGTTTACATCCTTGTGTGGAAGGGTTCAGGACTGGAGTTGGACCGGTTTTCTGTTTTCCAACTGGTGGCCCGAAAATTAGTAACTTTCAAAAATTGATAAACCTAGGGACCCGAAAATTGGTTAACCTGGTGACCCGAAAATTGGTTGATCCAGTGACCTGAAAATCGGATGATCTGGTGACCCAATAATTGATTGAACCGGCAACCCGAAGCTTGGTTGACTCGGCAACCCGAAGCTTGGTTGACCCGGCGACCCGAAGCTTGGTTGACCCGGCGACCCGAAGCTTGGTTGACCCGGCGACCCGAAGCTTGGTTGACATGGCGACCCGAAACTTGGTTGTCACGGCGGCTCGAAGCTTGGAGCAGAGCTTGGCGAGATCCACACGGGGCTCTTAGCTTGCTATTTGAGTCCTATAGATAATTGTCCCATTTAGAGGTCGTAGATTTAAAACCCTCCCCATAGTAGTGCATTAGTTGTCATAGAAGTGTTCACAGGTAATGGTCCAATGAATATTTATTCATCAGGGGGTTTCTCATTTGCCGTTGCATGGGTCTTCCCAGAACGTAGGGATAACCTCTCATCTTTACTCTTGGCAAAGGAACAACATTGATCGTTCAGGATATCCAATAACGTTATAAGCAGAGCTACAGAACATACTCCGTCATGTCCTCTGAAGTGTAGCTTGTGGAACGGTAAAAAGTTAGTACCATACAACCCATTGTAGGACCATCAGTCGACAATCATCATGATAGGCTTAGGCCATGCCACACTGATTAGTTCTGTCAGTCATGTCCGTCGTCCTGTTATTCAAGCAGAGCCTCCATTGCATGTCCGACTCGCTGGGAAAATTTCATATTCGTCCATCTTATGGACGTGTGGAGTTGTCAGTCTTCCAATCAAAACACTGAGCGCTACACGTGTCGTTCACTTGGCACTTGAGGCAAAGATGGCGGCGGTAGACCTGACCATCGAAAGATATCGAAAATGAAAAGAATAATTCTAAAAATAAGTATAAGTAGCTAGTAACAACACAAGCGATCACACATATTGTTTTTAGTGACAAGAATGACCCTAATTCATTACGTACCTCCAGTTTTGCATTTGAATGATTACGTTCTTTTTACGTGGGGGGTGGGGTGGGGGGGGGGGTAGTTGAGAATAAAGGAGTTGGCAAGTGTTCTTGGACAGACAGGTGTGGCATGATTCGCCGTTTTACAGCGTTGCTTTGCTGGAACTGGGGATGGACAACAGACGGTAACGTTGTATGGGCCTTTAAGGCCTAGTATGGTGAAAACAAGATGGCGGCATAGCTATCCGGTAACCAGAAATCTTATTTACCGTGTATAGCAGGTGAACAAGAAGAGAAGGGAGGTAGAGTAAACATTAAAGGAGAAAGGGTATCCGGTTCGCTAAAGGGGAAAGAGTGGGCGTGTCGGTCGAGAAGGAAAACTATACAGAGTACTGGTAACAGGCGGGAGTAAGGCATGCCTTGGCCGAGGACTACATTGTTACCAACTCAAACTCAAAAAAGTGCTATAGCCCAAGGTGGTAAAGTCCTAGTAAGAAAGGTGCCCCGAAGGACTAATTTACCTACCCATCCACGTAAAGGCGAAGGAGTGACATGTGGGCAGTATATAGGGATCAAGAGTACTGCTCCACACACCTCTCTCCAGTAAGGGAAACAGCTATATTATGCATCACACACACGCACGCTGTGACGCACGGGCTCACGCAAACCCGAAGTGACATCATAGGTTTCAAACTGATACCACCCAGATATCTCTCCCCAGTGATGTCATAGGTCAAACCAACCCTACCCCAGACGTCACCCAAGATGGTTTGAAGGTCAAACCGACCCCACCCGAGATGTCCCCCCAATGACGTCATAGGTCAAGGACCAAAAAACCCCGCCCCAAATGTCGCCCGAAGGCTTCATTTTAATGCTTTGGCATCTTCCATTGTATTGAGTGAGTAAACTTTCTTTAAAATGTCTTACCAATGATGGTTCCCTCGCCTCGTAAAGTTTTTCCACATTAACTCCTTCAATGATCTATTGAAACGTTCGACCACAGTCACTTTTGATACCCGAGTACGTGGCATAGAGTTTTATTGTACGCTGATTCATCAATTCTTGCAAGTCCACATTGCAAAGTTCTTTTCCTTGACCTACCCGTAGATTCTTGGCTGGTGCATTGTTCCTTAAAATTGAGGCGAAAGCAGCCCAGCGTCCCACCTAGACTTTGACTTGATTGGTACAGCCCAAGCGTAAGCCCAAGCGTACTTTGATATTACATCACGATATGCCATGGAAAATTTCACCTGGCTGGTTTTTTAAGCTCTCGAACTAACTTTTCCATGTTGTCCATTTTTTTTATTATTCGTCAAATGTATTAAGCTTAATCGTAAACTATTGTCTAGAAGTTGTAATGTTTGGTTCCTCCAATTCAGAGAGAATGTCAACTCTGAAGCAATGCCAGTGGTTAATGTGTAGAGATCAGTGATCGGTTTTACAAGATGGCGGCATCTGGGGAAGATTTTACTGTTTGTGTGTTATTTAAGTGTTTTTTTTTTTGTAAGTATTGGTTTGGATATGAGCTGGTGAGATGTAGGTTATCTTCGGTTTGTGTCAGTATGTGTTTCTTTTGTTCTTAGGTGAGCAAGAAAGGGAATATCCTTTCGAAAATTAAAAATTTCCTATTATTTAAGAAGTTGTGGATTCTTTAGCTGATGCCAGGATTAGCCTCGTATGGTTATATCTCCTTTCCATAAAGTAATATTTTGGTGTCAACAATTTCGTTTTGATGGTTGTCACCACCACCTAGTTTAGGCCCATAGAGTACCCTTAATATGTTAACTAACTGGTTCGGATCATCATAGCGTACATATGCCACTCGAACTGGTTGAACCTTTTTAGTCATACCTTTCCCACTTTTTGAGGCTTTAATGTCTTCCAGATGGGTTATTGTTTTGGTAAATGGTGTTGGTATCTTTGAGGATATTTCCATACGATGCCAAGACGTCTATTGAATAGGTGTTCCCTTGCAAGTCTTTAAACAACAACAGACTCCACAACTGTCAACGTCCGATGTATTGCTTTCCAGCTACTATGTTATTCTCATGTATTTTCACGGCTTACCCCAATCTCCATTGGGTGGGTCTCAAAATTGTGATGTAGACCAAAGACCGGGTCGCCTTCTTTTTAAGAGAGTACTTTAATTACCGTAAATCGGCTTTTAAATGTCCTGGCTTAGCTAACGCACACCCCCCAAAAATACCTTAGTGTCAGAAATAGTGTAGTAGCCTTATTAACGCCTCCCCCCCCCCCCAAATCGTCACGTTTCTGCTAGCAACGTTTCCCGCTGAGATCAACGTTTTCCCCTTAAAATATTGGTTTTTCTGCAGCAAAAGTAACTAAAAACTTAATAAATTTAACGAAATCAACATTTAATCTAATGTGCCATAGGAGTGAGTTTAGTAATCATGGAAAAATCGGTCATTGGCATGGGTTATCTGGATTCAGTCTTGGCGAAAATTCAATGCCTTTATTCTCATTTATTTACAAATTTAGTTTATTAAAGCATCCCTCCCCCCAATTACACAGGGTGGAGACAAAACCTGGAGAACCTGGAAATCTCGGGGAAAATTAAAATCGAGCCAAAATCTCGGAGAAATTTCAGAGAAAATGAGAATTTCTTTGAAAATAAGGGAAAAGAAAATTTGAAAAAATGTCTGTGTGTCTGAT
>JAHWFP010220090.1:0-11556 GCA_023313725.1 Lithobius niger | reverse complement strand
GCGGAATGAGCGAGCGAAGCGAGCGACTCCGCTAGTTCTTTGTAATTGTTGTTTTTTGAGTCGGGCTCTCTGAATTGTTGGGTCAGTGGGCCCCTAATATCCTTGTTACGCCACTAAATGGTCCCTTTCTAGCAAATTTCTTCGACTTTCGGTCTCAATTATTATTGGTATTACCCTATAAGGAGAAAACTCTTAATATGGATAATACTTAATGCAATATTAAATAAGTTTTCTTCTGTAAAATAAACGCTATCCATTTTTGGATTTCTCCATGCTGTTGACTGCCGAAGTCTAAAGTCGTCTTATTTCTTTGCTGTAATGGCTGGATTAGCCTGGCAGCATCAGGAACCTAAAATGTACATAAAAATGTTAAGGTAGCCTATCCTGATTATGGGATGAGCTATGGGATTTTTTGAAATCGAGGAAAGGATTGTTAAGGAAATGTACTTGTGACTAATTTATTCCCTATTTAATTTATTTTACAAAGAAAATCTGAGGATTAATCATAAAACAAGGTAGGAGTGTGGTCACATTGTATTGATCGCAATGCTCACGACTTCTGTATGCACAATGTTATCAGAATTGGTAGTTAAATGTCAACAACCAGGCTCTTTAGAACACTAAAAGTTTTATTCTGAAATAAGAAAGGGTCTAACACATTGTGTAGTTTATGTGCTTCATGTGGGCTTTTGTGAGAAATATTAAATCTAGAAGAATTTCGCTGCTCTGTTAGTAAAGAAGGCTAAATGTGCGTCATATAAATATGGATCTTATATGTAGTGTGATAGTGATAGTTCATGATATAAATTAACCACACTCACTGTGAATGAAATTAAAAATTCAAGCCCAATCACAGTATAAACACAGATCAAAACAGGTCTGTGCGAAAGCTCCTGTTTTAATCTGTGGTTATACTGTGATTCGGCTTGGGTTTTTAATTTTAATGACATAAATTAGATTTTTCCTTGCTTTGACTGCATGACTTACTAAGCAACATTACACAGGAAAAAAGTCGAGACAAATTTTCATCCAAGAAGATCACTTTTTGTTGCATGAAATCGGTTTCTCAAGACTTAACGTACCATTTGTCAGGTGTATCAAAATCCCACGCTACTACTTTTTGCTGTAATAGGCTTTGAAAACTACCGTGAAAAGAAAAAAAATCTTGACACTTTGAAATGCATGGTTAAATCATTCTCGTTGCCATCCACTTTAGAAATTGGCAATTTTTGCTGAGCTTAAGGCAGAGAGAAATTTATTAAGTAGTCGGTCAGAAACCGGTTGATCTGTAATTAACATTTTGCATGCTTCTGCCAATTTTGTACGCATTGCGTGCTGCGTGATTTCGGAAGTATTCGTCCGTTACCATAAAAAAATTGAACCTCCAATTGTAGCAACTAGAGTGCAGGATCAGTGGTAATGATAAGTGTGAACCCTTTAATCAGTTGTGCGTATTCAGATGTATGAAAAACTGTTTCTTTTTTTAGTTGTAATGTAATGTTAGTTTTTGTTGTTGTGATGGCAAATATTTTTTTGTTCAATGTTGGAAGTATTAAAATAAAATTTACACTTTTAATGCTACTGAACGAAAAAGTAAAAAAAAAAAAAAATGTATTTTAATAAGCCGCTTCACTTCCGCCAATTCGTTGCTGCGATGAGCTGCGTCATTATTTTCAACAAAACGTTTGCCATAGTTGAGGTCTTGTGGTCTTAAAAGTGAAAGCCCATCATTATGAGCCAGGGCATGATACATATATTTTTGGCCTATGCTGCCACATAATGTTGACTCGCTTGAGCTATGCATGGGATTGATTTTATGGAAATTAAATTTACGAGATTGACCGATATCACTTTTGGTTGATCCAGTACATTCACATGACATTAATACCACTGTTTTCCCCGATGTCAGATTGAACCCTTAAACGAAATAACACACGGGAATTAACGTACAGTAAGCCATCCTTAGACTTATTTCATTCTATATTGATTTGTGTATTTATCGTGCAGGTTGATCCAAAGCCAACCTACCTGAAAATATTCCAAATAATGTCTGTACAATTTATAGCATTATTATTGACAAAATATTAAATCAGATTAGCAGAATCAGACTTGCAGCTTCTTTTCAAGGTCAATAGTCATTACTATGCTGACCTATAATAATAATAGAGGTATCAGCCAATGAGCTTTTCGAAGGCTCAAGTGTCAGATGTTGAGTGGAAGGATCCACCATCATGTCAGTTGTTGGTTCCCACATGAGGGAGAGAAACGGGCGAAGAAACGGGCGAGAAACGGGAGAAAACGGGAGAAAAAACCGTACATCCTTCACCAGGATCGAAGCCAGATATCCACAGCCGGGACCAAGACGCCTAGCGAATCCGACGCCCCAGTCATGGCTACCCGTGCTACCCGATGTTCAATTTTGAACATTAACCAGATTTTTTTTAGAAAAGAAAAAATCTGGCAAAGGGAGGTGCCAGCCCGGGGATTCGATCCGGGAAACCTCCGATCATCGTTGGGGCCGAAAGATTGTCCAGAATTAGCCAGAATACATCCCATAGCCACTGAAGGTAGCTTCTCACGCTACCCTGGCCGGCAGTCCTGGCGTGGACTTTGCCAAGGCCCCCTTTCCAGGGGTTTGACCAGACCCGCAAACCTCCAGCAACCATGCTGGACCGCTCTCTGACCGCTCAGCCACGATGACCACAAATAAACCTAGGTCTACAAGTTATTTTAGAGCAAGTGAAGCATGTTGCAAAATGAATCAACTGGTATATACTTGTGCTTGCAATTAAATTAGGTGAAGGTGGCTCATTTTTTTCCCCTTAACAGCAAGCGTCATGAAACTGAATTGTGTGACAATCACCGTCTATGTCAGTAGATATTAAATTTAAGTTGCCACTTTCAATTACATTACTTAGTTGTCATGAAAAAAATGGTTTCAACGATTTATGATGCTTTGTTTTAACCACCTATTGCATTGCATTATGAAATGAGACTGGTGCCAATGCTGAAATATTCGAGAGCCCTTCTGAACCTAAATCCATGTTCGCTTCTAGCTACTACTGTTTTAAATAAGTGGCAGTTTAAGCATTAGGGATCTTTGTTGCAGGCGCTATTTTAGTGAGTGCCGAAAGGCTCAATCGTTGAATGAAGAAGGTTGTAAACAGTGGCATTTAATAAATTAATAGAATTTCGACCTTTTTTTCTGGGGGAATGGGAGGGTTGGTAGTGTTTGAGTAATTAAAGTGTTTAATAATTCAGTTAGTGGTGTATTTTGTAACTGTGCGTGTTCTTGCTTGGCAAGGTGCTGATGGGGTGCCAGCACTTCTGTAGCTATTTTTCTGTTTTGTTAGTTAGCACACAGATTATTCAAAGGAAGCTGCTGCAATTTTATCTGTGACAACAGCGTGACTATCCGGGTAAGCAACCAAAGCGGGAAGGTCCACTCTTGTTCCTTCAGTCAGAAGAATAGCAAGCATAATTATCTCTTGTGTAGTGTGTATGCACAATGGTGCTAGGTTGTATTGTGATCAGTCACCATGTCCTCGTTAATGCTTTATAACATTTTCTTTTTTGAACGATGCTGTTTGTCACTGCCTACTCTAATTGCTTTTAAAATTGTATTTCAGTAGGGACAGTAGCCTAGCAGGACCTCCGTCATGTGTGCCATACCTCAACCAAACGCCTCAAGAGCGAGGAAGCATAACAGCTGATTCTCCAAATGCACAGAAGTTTCCACCGCCTGTTTCAAATCCTTACGACGCTTCTAGGATGAGGGTAAGGCTTGATTTGTTTACATAATTTTGTTTGCTATTTTGTGTACGTGAACATTAATGTATTTTCAAATTGAATTTACCTTCACTCTTAAGAAACATTAGTCATGACACTCTACGACTACTACTAACTATCACTTCAAAAAATAATAAGGAATTGCTAAGGTTTTATTGGTTTGGGAGAATTGGGACTGCAGTAATCTCCTGTCGTAAACTAGCTAGAAAGAATCACTAGTTCTTTAGATTAATTCTAGATGGAGCCAAGGTTTTAATATACATTCTGATCACTCTTGAGACCTAGGGAAAAGTATTTTGCATGTACAGGGCCTTGTTTGTCTTCCCTTGGTTCAAAGAGTGTAATACTCTCAGATACAAAACATACACACACAAATATAGGTTTAATTATATGTTATGGCACCATCCAGTAGTGTAACTGTAAACACTATTACTTCAGCCCATTACTCGGTGATGCAAACCACACACATACAAACATAGGTTTAATTACTTGTTATGGCACCACCCAGTAGTGTAACTATAAACACACTATTACTGCTGCAGCCCATTAGGCCTACTTGTTGATGCAAAACATACACACACAAATATAGGTTTAATTACATGTTTTGGCACCATCCAGCAGTGTAACTGTAAACACACTATTACTGGGGCCCATTGTTTGGGGAAAAAGTTATCTAGACGTTAACTCTTAACTCTTATCGTAGACGTGCCCAGCATGTGACTGTGTCTCAAGCCGTGCTGGGGAATATCGCAATGGAACTGTTATTAGCGTAGGGAGAGTTATGAGTATCCAGCTAACTGGAGTGAAACAAATTATAAAGAGTAGTAGTTGATGAGGGGGGGGGGGGGGGTTGGGGTGTGAACATACCCCTTTCATGTCATTGATAGCTTTGTGTCAATGCAACGCATGCCGTGAACGTCGTTCGGTGCCCCTGAGGACTCCTAACAAAGTGAGCAAGAGAAGCCGCGTGGTATAAGTGGACGGCTTCAAGCTAACTGAATGCTGAAGCGCATCTCAAACTCTGAGGTTCTTAAGCTACATGTTGACTCCCAACATAAAGTTGAAACAGATCTCACTACACATTGAATAAACTTGTAGTTGGGAATTTTTTATCTGTTGAGTTGTGAGCCAGTGAGGCCTACGAGGTCAAAGAGTCGAAACGATGGTGATTTGGTGAGAGGAGGATGTGCATGAATTACCTTGCCAAATGCTATCAAGGGTATTGTATTGCAAATAACTTACTGTATGCATCACATACCGCGCAAATAAATGAGAAATTTGTGGAGAACAAAAGTCCATTTTACTAACGCAAAACAAAAAAAAACGAAAATTTGCCTAGAACTGCAGGTTATGCATCACATGTAAAACGTCTTGTTGTCTCGCCCCAACCCTCGGGTGAACGGGGAGAAGCAACACATGCCATTCAGGGGTTACTAATGCGCTAAATGCGACGTAGTTATAATTATAGTCAGATGTTCGTTTAGTTTTTTGTTCTTAAAAGTTAGTAATTTATTCCCATGGTGCACCCCATGGATGAAGTTTCAGTAGTGTGATTACTGGAGGTGGAGCCATTGGTTGAACAAAAAAAAAAATTAAACTTTACCTAATGGTTTTGAGGTCATTCAGTTAACTTTGTGAATATGCAACCATATTGTGTTCCCTATTCTGACTCTCGAGCTTTTAAAAAATTTTCATTGTTTTTATTTATGTGCTGGAAAATTTGGTTTCTATTTATTTTGTCGTCAATAATAATTGCCACCATATTTTACATTATCACATTTTTTGAATTTCTGTCACAGTACAAAATTTATTAATAGCTCACAAGCATCATCTTTTGTCTCTGCTGCATAGGGTGTTAACTTAGCCGCAAGAGACCAGAAACCTCATTAATTTTGTTGGGGCATGGGCATTATAAAACACTTTAAAAAGAATGAAATTTGCAACTTTGCTAGTTTATCATGTCTAAGTATGCTATGGCTAAATTTCTTGAGGCAACACCTCACATCTTCTGGCCATGTTTGACAGTTGTATCAACCATCTGCCTGAAGATGTGTGGTGTCACGTGAAAATCGGTCACAGCATACATACCATATCTGTTCTAGCAATAGCCTGTTTTCTTTTGTTTAAAAAAACAAACCATTTTGACACTATCACTATTAGAGACTAGCTGCAATTGGAGACCTAGCCATAACATAATTTTCGTTAATATAAAATACTGCAGCAACGTATCGGGATCTTGAAAAAAATGGTGGTTATGGTTAATTGGATGCGAGTTTTATGCAGAGTACACACTCTTTTATTGTCCCACAGTTAGAGACTTGGCTCTTATTTGTTTAAAGAAAATGGTCTGGCCACAATAATTAGAGACTGTCCGCAGTTGGACACCCAGTTATTAGTAGAGTTTAGTAAGTACGTTTAGCTGGCAAAGTTGGAAAGTTCAACCTTTTTAAAAGGATTTTAAATGAGTCTTCGTTTTGCAATGAAAGATAAAATTAGGTAACTTATTACCTAAGAATGTTCTTCATTGTAAACAGAAATAAAATAATTTCAGCAATTCACGAAATGCCAGAAGTTCGTAAGAATCGACAAGACCAGTCGTAATGTGACAAGACCAAGACACGAGTGTCAAACGTCGAGACAAGAACTTCATAATTCTAATTCTCGTTTCGTCTCTTCTAAATTCGTAAATAGCTGTAATACTGAGATGATGTTGTTTATAACAGGTTAAATTATTTAGCAATATGATTATCAATAAATGTTATCAATAAATATTATCCATATGGTTCCAAGTCTCGTTTCGTCTCGATCCAATTTCTAAATAGCTGTAGCATTGAGTTTTTGTAGTTGTAGCTAGAATACTGATGTGATAATGTTGTTTATAACAGGATAAAATATTAATTCATATTAATATTATTAAATATTTTCAATGATTATTATCAATATGATTCCAAGTTTCGTTCGTCTCGATCCAATTTCTAAATAGCTAAAGTATTGAGTTGTGTACCATAAATTTGTAAGAATCGCTGAGACCTGTGGAAATGGGACAAGACCAGGATACTAGTATCAAACATCAAGCCAACAATTTTACAATTCTAATCTCGTTTTGTCTCTTCCCAATTCGTAAACAACTATAATACTGAGATAATTTTGTTTATAATGGTATAATATATTTATCATTGTTGCTATCAATAAATGTTGTCAATAAATGTTATCTAGGATTCCCAGTCTCGTTTTGTCTCTATCCAATTTTTAAATCGCTTTAGTGTTGGGTTGTTTACAAGGTGATAGAATATTTTTAGTGAGTAGTATGTGCGTTGGGAAAAATTGTGAATGCATGTTGCGTATCCATTTTTATTACCTGATTTCGAATTACAATATTTTTTTCATAAAAACATTGAAAGATAAACTATGTCTAAAGACCAATTTTTTCTCAGGAAGAAATAACGTGTTCATGGTTTTAACTGTTGTTTTAATTCACCGCAACAAAGTTTTTATCTGCACTCGCCAGTTCTATTCCGAAGAACTTATATTAAGCAGTGTTCTGTAATTGCACACCACGTTGTTTCCTTTTGGCAAAAATCATGACAATATATCAACGCGGAATTAACATTGCACCACAGGAGTCATCTTTTGCGTACTAATGGCTTTTAAGAAGAAACAGGTCTGTTAATTCCTGGCAATTTCAACAGATGGCAGCACAGAATAGAAAAGGTTAAAAAAGACGAAAACTTTAGTTATACAGACTTCAGTTATACATAACATAACAAGCATGAGGAACTCCCACTTACTCTCTCTATTTAATTTTGTTGTTGTTGTAATGCAGTGTCAGCAGCAAAGACTTTTTTCCCTAACTTGGCCAATTTTAGACAAGAATTTGACGGTTTTATACAGATATTTACTGTGTAATGTCTTCAGACCAATTTTTCTCAATGGGAAATAAGACATGATATGTGTGTTCATGGTATGTTAGTTACGTGTTTTAACTCACCTCAGCAAGTTTTTATTTACACTCACAAGATCTTGCCCGCAGTTATGCAGCGTTCTGTAATTGCATACACGTGGCTTCCTTTTGGCAAAAACCGTTGCTATATATCAATGAAGAATTAACATTGAACCACAGGAGTCATCTTTTGCATACTAATAGCTTAAAGAAGAAACAGGTCTGTTAGTTCGTTGCACTTTCAACAGATGGCAGCACAGAACGGGCCGAGTGCAAATAGGCTAAAACTGGTGGCATGGTAAAAGTTGTGCAGAACAACAGCCATGAAATACATTTGCTAAATTTTATCGTTCTATTTTTTTTCGATGTAGTGGCACCTTAGGCATAGGAGCACTAGGGCCAAAAGTCAAGTGTTTTATTTTATAATAGGTGTAAATAAACCGTTTCAAGTCTTACCCCAATTTACTCCTCTCTCCCAGCTCACAAACTTGTTATGTTTTACTTCTTTTCCAGTTCGCCCATGTTTATTGTTGGGACTTGTTGACCGCTTTTTGTGATGAATTTGCTATAAGCTACAGCACGTGTTATTTTTTCCTTGAAGGGATTTAGCAAAAGATGAGTATGGTGTACGGGTAACATCAAAGTGCATCTACAAAACGAGATTGACGTAAAGTGCAATACATAAGTGATGTTGACTTTATACACCATGCTCTTATTTTTCTAAATCAATTGATGAGAAAGAAATGCGCAGATTGTTAGCTTGCCACTCACAAATGGTTGAGCAGGTGATACAGCTCCATCAAGGCTGCATGCAATTGGGGGGGGGGGGGAGACTACCCCGGGCCCCATACTGAGCAGGGGCTGCAGCCCCCAAACACAGTCCAGGGCCATCTGAACAGTAAAGTCAGCATAAGGAAAGTCACGGAAATACCAGATGAAGGTTGGCTAATACCTAAAACAAATTTTGTCAAATATGGGCCTCAGATGTCCTGAAGGATGTCCCAGTTGTCCCTAGGGATAGTCCGATATTGATATCGGTATCGGTATTATCTGTATTTATCGGTATTTTTGCCATATCGGTATCGGACCACTATAAGGCTTCCGATACAGATATTTGTTATGCCAAGAAATGCAACCGTCTTCCCTGAAAAACTGACACCAAGTGCAGCAAAAGCAAAGCCATTTGCTCAGTTTGTTATGAAAATGTGGCACTTGTTGGTTCTGCTGCTGTAAGTTTTACAACAACCAACTGAAATCGAACTAAGAAAATGAATGTACTGAAGCCATAAGTAAAAATAAGAGTAAAAATGCTGTTATTGCTGCACAGAACTTTTTGGATAATCTCAACAGTTGAAACCCAAGCAAAACCAGAAACCGAAGTTGCATTGTTTGTACAAAATATAAACTTTTAGTCTTGATTTGTTATTATTATCGGTATCGACATCTGTATCTGTATCGTATCGTATCGTATCGGATCGGATCGGTTTACCTTTCATCGGTATCGTATCGTATCGATTAATAAGTCATATCGGCCGATCCCTAGTTGTCCCACTCGATATTTTGCACCGAGCCCCGCAAATGTAGTTGGGCCCTGGGGCGTTTTCAATTGCCAAGTACCAGTACCGAAAACCATACACGTATTGTGAGCAATAGGACTAAACAAACTGCCGCTCGGCGAGACTTAACCCTTGTAATAAGTCGCCCCAACTCCAGTTCACGCTTTTTTTCATGATCCGTCCCTAACTGTTTTCTTGTGGTGCCGACGTGTGACTGTGAATTACTCCAGGTAGCAAGTGTTTTGGGTTTTGGTAAATGGTAAGCCTTCTGTAAGCGTCAGCTTTAACTTCCATGTTAAACGTCAAACTTTGAAACCCCGTAGTTTGCCCCAGAATTGCTATAGTCCATAGGGAATTTTGGTATTTGGAGTAGTGTCATAACTCTTTAACTGCAGAAACATTTGCAATGACAACAATCGAACCGTTTGGCCTCCTCAGCTTTGCGTTTCTTGTAGATGGGACTCTTTGCCATCACCTGGATACAGAACCATTTAACCGATTGTCAAGTTTTATACCTTATAATGTAGGTATAACACAGAACAAGATTTAGGGCCTTTTGACCACTATTTTAATGTGGCTGCAATATTTTTGTTTTCTTCTTTATTGGGATATTTTATTCTCCCCTGGAGAGCGAACCAATGAATCGATTTTCAATTTTTATAGCTTAAAATGTAGGTATTACAAGGACTAGGGCCTTTTGACGTTATTTTAATGTTGTTCTTCGTGTTGGGGAAATTTTGCTGTAACCTATGATCGAACCAATGAACCGATTTTCAGCTTTTACAGCTTAAAACTTGTATGAACAAAGACCTAGGACATTTTGAACGCTATATTAATGCGACTACAATTTTCTTGTTTGCATTGTTGTTTTTCTTGTTATGGGACATTTTACTCTCAGCTAGAGATCAAACCAACGTACGGAGTTTTAACTTTTATAGCTTAAAACTTTTGAACGTTATTTTAATGTGATTTCACTATTCTTGTGAGGAAAATTTTGCTTTCACATAGAGATCGAACCTGTGAACCAATTTTCAATTTGCAAAGCTTAAAACTTAGGTCTTCACAAGGACCATGGCCTATTGAACGCTATTTTTAAGTAACTGATTTATCTCAAAAGGCCTTCATCTCAATTAAAACATGTCTCTCTTATCAACAATTAATTTTAATTTACCTGAAACACCTCCAAGAAGAAAAATAGCAGATAATAGTATTAAAAAAAAAAACACCGCTTAAGCATATAAAATACAGATGAAGCCTTAAAAAAATAATACTCTAAAGGAACAGATACAAGACTAAAAAAGACCACGTTGAAAAGACCACACCAGAACTTTCTGCTTTACTAATTATACAGGGTGGTCCATAAAAAACGCAACGGCAAAATATTTTTTAGTCCAAACTTTTTTGTTAGCACCCTCCAGAACCGTGAAGGGACTTTCAAAACTAACCTTTCTATTACGCATCATATGACCCTTTACTGTTCTGGAGGATGCTAACAAAAAAGTAGATGTTGCGTTTTTGATGGACCACCCTGTACAGATCAAAGCTTCAGTCTTTTCTGAATGGTTGCCTACAAACAAACCACCGTTCTATACAATATATCTTAGAGGACGCTGTTTGCTTTCATTCTCGTTATGCCCAAATTAGGGAAATGATGTCACCTTCGTTTATCGTCGGATTTTTACGTAAAAACGAAGACGCTACTCGGGAGGATTCGGGAATAGTTTTACCCGTATTCGAGCAATATGGTCTCTTTTGTGAATCGTCTGACTTTTACGGAAAAACTGAGATGCTTCTAGGTTATGATACGTTTAACTTTGGTTATCCGCAACATAACCTACTCTCTATACCCGCGGACACTCAATAAAACTGTCGCTCCCGTTCGCAAGAACTGAGTGTAGGTGAAGCTTCTTTGCGGTATCGGTGATCCCAGCATGGAATTCCTTTCTGAGGAAGCCATTTCGAGTAACAATGCCGTCATCTTCCGACAACGCCTGAATTCGGCATCACTTAGCCGGTTTCAAAAAAGACCTGAACACGTCTCCGCACAAAAGATGTAATCCCATTACACTTGTTCAGGCTTCTCAGCTCCTAAACCCTTAACTTGACCAGGATTGGTGTTAGTGGAGTTGCGCCCCTTCCAATTCCTTACCGCTTCCTAGTGGTTACAATTTTTGTTATTATTATTATAAAAATGAGGGAAGGCCTAATACGAAATACCTACGGCGATGCAAATAGAGCAAGAGCCTATGCCGAGATATCAAACTTTTAAGG
>JAHWFP010220088.1:84029-100827 GCA_023313725.1 Lithobius niger | reverse complement strand
ATAATGCGGCCGTGTTGAATCGACGTTTTATTGAACGCTCGTAATAAGTGTACCAAATAAAAGTTGGTTTCAGAAGGGCATCGTAGAGGGCTTGTAAGGTCGCACTCGCCGCGCTGTCAGCTGTCACCAAGTCCTTTTGAGCTGTGGTCCATTATTTTCGAACATGGTCGTAATGTAAATTGTCGAAGAGGTTTGTGAGCAGCAAATGCCGGTTTAGGAGGCTGCAGTCAGTTATTTCCGGCTCTGTCCAAATTGTTGTTTCTGGAAGAGCAGGACCCCCTTTTCTGGTTTTGCGGTCGTTAAGTGACGTTTTGGTTCGTGTTGTTGAGCGTTTTCTGCCCGGCCCATTGACCAAATTGCTTAGCAGCTGCACAAATGGATGTGTGACACACAGACACAGCAATGCATTTTGTCCTACAGGGAAGAATGAATTAAGGGGAAATCTTTTTTTCTGGAAAGATCTAATACACTATTGTGCGCGTAGCGTAACTTGAGTCCTGCAGGTTATTTTATGAGCGACTACATCTTCCTGGATGGAGCGGCTTTAATCGACGGCTGCCATTGTTTTTGTAACCAGGATATCAAGAAGGTGCTCTGCTATCGAAAACATACAATCGATTATCTGTATTCGTTCTGGGGCGAACTCACGATAGGCCGCGGACAGTATAAAGGTACCTGCTTCTAGGTTGGCTTGCCTGTATGGCTCAGTTTTAATGTTGCAAACATGTTCTTTTTCCTGTTTTATCCCTCACCGGAGACGTTTTTGTTAGCTGCACTGAAACCTATGTAGAATTTGCAACTGCTATACAGGGTGTCCCAAAAGTCAGGGGTCACCCTGGTGATATACCCAGATGGTATACCGGGTGTTCATGCTGATATACCGGGGATTTTTATCTTTGTTCACGCTGATGGTGTACCATCAGCGTTTCTTATGATGAATAAATATTAAAAAAAACACCGGGTATATCACCTGGGTGACCCCTGACTTTTGGGACACCCTGTTTACGCGTAGGATGCAAGAAAATAGTGGGAGGGTATAGGTCCTTTTAATGATGTTACTTTCTACGGTACGAATCCGATCCGATATACCTATACATTTGTGGATATTTCTTCGATGTTGCTTTAATGAATGCCCCCCCACCCCCAAAAAAAATAAACTTATTTGACGTTTAGGTGTAATATAGAACGTAATATTTATAGGAGCTGAGGTTTAATGGAACATTCTGTTTTTTTTTTTTAGACTATTTTTCACAAATTTTGCTAATAAATTTGCAATGAGAAGCGTGGCTTTTTTTATATTTTTGTTCACCTGAGGCGCAACTTTTTTCCCCCCCTTTACAAACCTTTGTACCAACTCTTTCTTTGGGGGGGGGGGGGGCACTGCGAATAACATTTCAAGGCATGACGCTGTTAAAACCGTACACTTTAATATTTACGCAATTTATACTTCCATTTTGTTTTTAAAAGGTTTACAAACTCACGGTTTGGAGTTCACTGACGGGTCAGACTCCCTCATTCTACGATCCTTCTGTAGAAAAAACTTCAAAACTTCCCGCCCGCGGGATCAAAGTGGGCTGTTCCAAAATCGTACAGTGAAGTTGTCACGCAAGAATTCCGGTATGGACATTATATCCATCAGGACACGCCGCGTCTCTTGAAAGGATGATCATTGTTTTTCAAATGAACCGATGGCTGACGGGGAGAGGGGGGGGGGGGATGTGTTAAATACACTGATCGGTAATTTTAAATTACGGCGGGGGGGGGGGAACTTACGCCCACGTTACCATGTTAAAAAAGGTTCTGCCTGTGCCTGGTTAATTAATAATACAAACAGGTACGAACAGTGTTTGTTATTACCTAACCTAACCTAACCTAACTTAACCTAACCAAAGCCGCCAATTGATAACGCAGCTGTACCAGTTTTTATACCATAAATCAGTGTTGTACCAGCTTTTTATTTTGTTTATTTGCATTTTAGTTGTTCACATTTCCAAAAAAGACTGTTTCATTTACAGTCCGTTACTCCGTTCCTGGATGTCGTCAAAGTTTCTCTGCCGTTGGTCGATCATTGTTTCATAATTAAAAATCACTAGCAAAAAACGCAAATACTGCCACTAAAATTAGCGGGTTCCCTTCACTGTCAATTTCATAAATATAAATCAAAAACAACGGTAGTCCTAACACAGAACCCTGTGGGACACCATAACTAATATTCTTGCAGTCACTATTTCTGTTACTAATTTTCGTCGCACTTGCAATCGTTAACTAACTTAGTAATCCTGTATCAAACAATTTTAATGACATTTGCCGTGGTTGCCGTGAGTTGTTTCTAGCCGCCATTGTTCGTTCGGAATCCTAATCGTCAGGTGGCTCGGTTGGTTATTTAATTGCGTCGTACTCGGTGCACCAAACATTGCTGCTGTTGACAAAATCAGTCGGCCTAAAATCCTGTCCATTGACCGAAAAGAACAAAATAAAAGGATCGACGTCACTCAGATAAAGAATGATTTTTTACCGGATGTGCCTTATTAGTCTGTCTGTCGTACTATGATCCATTCATCCGTTTTACGTGTCTTGCTGCGATTTTTTTCTGGTTGGTGGAGGACAGTTCGATTTCCTTTTTTTTCCCTCTTCCTCCTTTTTTTTTTGCGATGGGGCGGGGGGAGGGTGTTTGAAACCCAACGAGCTTGTTCCGCCGGACAGATATTTCACCAAGAAACGACGTGACATCAATGTGAATGAAGGACCGCTTATTTGCACGACCATCTTCCAGTACGTTTGGTCAGAAAGATTGCAGTATGTGTGGATACTTTGGTCGTGAAGAACTCGTTACTCAGATTTTATTTATTTTTCGAAGTTAATGACTGGTTATCATTTATCTCCCCCAGCGGGCCGCCGCACTGACCAACTGGACCTCAAAAATGACACTCTCAGGAATCAAAATCTCTAAAAAAAAAAACCGCCGTAGCTTCTGGTGCCCATCCTCGTTTTTGAGATTTGCAAAACCCCTAAAAATGCATTAAAAGATTAAAAGTCCTAAAAAAATCTGACTGCTCTCGTCTTTTTTCTTCGTTTTCAACCAAGAGTGATTTAATGTTTTTATAAGATTTTACGTTGTTTCCGGTGTCATCTGGTGAATAATTCTTAAAATCACTGACTAGAAATGTTATTACACCGCGGGGTATTTTTCGTGTTGCACGTGTTGGTATTGTGAAGGGCATGAACATGCTGATTCGAACTGTAGGGCCAATCAGTGGGCATCGCTTAAAAATCTTCTACCGTC
This sequence comes from Lithobius niger, assembly GCA_023313725.1. Lineage (NCBI taxonomy): Eukaryota > Metazoa > Arthropoda > Chilopoda > Lithobiomorpha > Lithobiidae > Lithobius > Lithobius niger. The sequence goes on along the minus strand of JAHWFP010220088.1, from coordinate 97,544 downwards.
TTGAATCATGGTCCAAAGGTGGTTTAAAGAACGCTTTTTGGAATGGTTTTCAAAACATGCTTTTTTTTATACGCCTGCCTTATAACAGCTACGCACTGATCGCCATCCGCGTATATACCTCGCCAAGGTCGACTGTGATAGTAGCTACGTTTCTCGCACGCAGCGAAGAACGCAGCTACTGTCTCAGTTGGCATTTGAGCCTAATAGACGAACCAGCACGAACGCATTAATTGTGTCGTCACAAACCGGAATGATTCTCTCGTATTTTCACATCACAATTTATAATGTTCTAGGCTAGTGTCTTATAATTTTGCTTCGGCGATCTATTGGAATAATTAATTTTATACCACGGCTGTGACGTCACGCTAACTCAACGCCACGCTAAATTTCCGTAGGTTAAATCCCGTTAACCGTGACCGGAAGTGTGTGTCATCACAAAAAGTGTGGGTTATCAAGTTAACCAACACTTATGCCGATAACCCACACTTTTGACACTTCCGGATCACGCGACCGGGAACGGACACACCAACAACTAAATGCAGAGTGAAAAAAAAAACAGTAACGCAATAAAAACGTACAAAACTTAAAAGGAATGAAATCTATCCCTGCAAACTCTCACATTTCTGGCCCATCTAAGCTGATTCAGTCTGCGTTAACTCCCCCCCCCCCTCCCTCTCTCCACAAACTAAAATGGAATGACCTTCATTCATACCGACACCGTATTTTTTAAACAATTCTCAAACTACAAACGCACAAAATTAATGACTTACCTTCCCAGAATATCACTTTATCCCTTCTGTGTCACATATCGAATTATTCGCTCCAAACACGAAAAACGCTTCGATAAACACGAGGAGCTTCCACCGTTGTACACAGCTTGTATAGCTAACCGACGCTTCTGTATAACTCCCCCCCCCCTCCACAAAGTTTGAGCGAAAGGACTCGTCCACCTATCACACACTTCCCCTTCCACAAACAAAAATGATATGACCTTCAGTAGTATCATTCAGTCATATCGAGAATACTGACGATCAACGTTTTCGTGAAGCAATTTTCACAAACACAAAACGTTTTAATTAAATAAGAATTAGATTGACGTCCCAAACGTAATATAAGCAATTTATTGTTTAAAAATCGAGCGGTTATCGATTTTTAACCAACGGGTGCGATTATTTTCCGGCTCTCGTATGCAAATGGTCTCGGGCTCCGCTCTCGACCTATTTGCATACTCGAGCCGGCCAGTAATCGCACCCGTTGGTTAAAAATCGATAACCGCTTGATTTTGACCAATAACTATTACTTAATTTTTACCGCATTAGTCTTTTAGATTTTTGATCTCATGGTAATTATTAGCAAATTAGTACACGCACACACAAGAGATGAAACGTCATGGCTATTGTAAACGCGCAAAGGATCATATAAGTGCTGGACGCACCTAAATAAAGTTACCAATATTCAACAGAAAATCTCCTTGACGACACGTTTTAAAACGGATTTTTTAGCCAGGGATTGACTAAAGGTTAAGTAAATAAAACTTTGGGGCCGTACTTGATGTGGTGGATCGAGAAAAATGGCGCTGGGTGGAATGTACCTTTAATTAGTCCTGAAGAAATCATCTACACCGGAAACGGCATAAGAAAAAGAAAATCATACTTTTTGTGGAGGTGGTGGGGTCAGAATATTTTGGAACTTGCGATATTTTCAGTCTCTCTCTTTCTTTCCCCCCCCCCCTCCCCCGGGACATAAATAATGACCGGTCCCGTGACTGGAAGTAGATTGACAAGGAAAATTGTCAATTGAATTTGACTAGGGATTGAAAAGTAACTGTGGATGTAGTGCCGACAGACGCAACATCTAAAGCATCAAACACAGCCTATGGGGGGAGGGCTTTTTTTTTTATTTTTTTTTTTTAAACTTTATGTTTTTGACTTTGCTTTTAGATTATTATTTTTTTTTACGTTGCTTTTGTTCGGAAAACATGGACATTATCTATGCTGTGAATTTTCACGTTTAATGCTAACATTTAGCTTCCATCATCCTCAATTTAACTAATTTTAAAACGTTTTATTCTGGCGGTATTATGTTGTTGTGTTGGTGGAGCTATTGTTGTGGGGCTCTTTCATTCATTGCGATTATTTAGCTTTTGCGTCGAATTGTTTTATTTACGTAGCAGTAATTCGAGTCAAGATGCGGAAAACTCGTTGGAAACATATGGGCCGAGAAGGATGACGTCAGCTGCAGCGCCACCGCGGCAGCTGTTTTAACTTGAGCCGTTGCCTAGCAACCCAGCCTCCCTAGCAACGCGGCCTGGCAGGGAAGTTACAGAAGGGAGAGCGAGAGAGCTAGCTGTTTAACAACGCAGCTCACGCGCTGTAAATTACCGGCTGACACGTAAAAGCCGCCAAGAGTTTTACACACACATCCTTTCATGTAGCGTAAAGTGGCTGCCTCACGTGGTAAATGATTTCCTGTCGTTGGCCCGCGAGTGTCCCTCTCTTGGCATGCTAAGCAACTGGAGGTTCTTAACGGCTCCGCGGCGCGTCTTGGGGAGCTGGCGACATCTGGCGGCAATGTGGCGAATTAAACTTGGAAAGCCTTCCGTGCTTGGCGTGTATGTAGGGGTAAATTTGGGAACTTTGCGTGTTTAGATAGGTGTGTCTCGTCGCAAGGGATGATGGAATTACGGTTCCATTGCGCAGAAATGCTGGAATCTGAAGTCCGTTACTTCTGTGAGTGAAAAAGATTTCTTAAAAATTAGAATCCATTCTTTCAGGCTTAAAAAAAACGGATTTTGGATACTCAAAGTGGTTCCTATTTTTATTTTTAAAAAAAATTTGGTCAATCGATGCTGATAAAGATCACTGGTGTTGGTTACAATTGTAATAAAGCTTGGGTGATTAAACACATACCAAAAGGAACCAAGAACATGATACACATTTTTGGCTACAAGGAGTTGAAGTGTTCTCATTTGGGGAGCGTTCACAAATTACGTAACACTCGGGGGTAGGGGGAGGGCTTGAGCAAGTATGTTATCATAATAGGGAGAGGGGAGAGTATGACGAAGTGTTATGTAACACACTAATTTTCGCAGAAGTCTTTTTCGCTAATTTTTTTATAAACTTATTAGGAAAATTCTTTTAGCTAGACTATGTATTTAATTTGCTAGATATAAGTGTTGCGTAATTTGTGAACGCTCCCTTGAATATAACAGTGCTTGTTTTCTATCATTTCGTCAACATCATTGTATTCCCAACTGATTCAGTTATAATGCAAATGCTCAGTATTTATCTATTTATTTATTCAGTATTTTTTTCCGAAAAAAAAAGACTTTCTGTAACCAGGAAAACTAATGGAATAAATTTTGGGGTATTAGCATTTTTATCTCGGTTTGATAACATGGGTTATAAAAACACACGCTAGTGTGTCGCCTACCAAGTTTCAACGTCCTATCACCTAGATAATGTTGTAGCTGTGGCTCACCATTGTACATTGTGCCTTTGCACGACTGGGAGTTATGTAGCGAGTGTTTTTAGTCTGATTCCATATTCAAAAGTCGTGGAAAATAAAAATGGAAGTTAAGGCCTGGAAAAGTGTTAGAAAAATACCTCGAGCCCGTGAAGACTCCGGGAATGTTTTCCTTTTTTCTTACTTTTTTTTTTTAACAGCAAACGGTCATGATGAACGTCTTTTAAAGCAGGAAACTAAATTTCAACTTCCCATAATTTATCGTCACTCAAGACAACAAAATGCAGCGTATACAATTTTCTTGCAATAAATCACAATAGGAAGTGACATTAACATTTTCTTTCTAGACAAACCCCTCTGCTCATCAGAGGTTTCCTGAGGGGAATCCCCGTGTTTTACTTCTCCCCTCCCCCCTTCTCCTTGCTATAGACTTCTGTCGCCTTTAGAAATTTCTTGTAATATTCAAAATTGAGCTGGACTGATATCAACAAGAAGTTGGCTTTAGATGACGAAATTCTCCAGTAAATTTGTTTAAAAAAACGTTTTCAAGAAAACAGGGTGGCGTTCGATCTGGAACAAACGAAAGAATTGGGAATTCATCACGTCTAGAAAAGTCTAGGGAGAGTCTGGGAATTAGTTAAATATGTACTCAAAGTCAGAAAAAAATCAGGGAATTTTGTAAACATACACTCAAAAGTCGGGGAAGAATCAGGGAATTTGGTAAGCATATGCTCAAAGTCTGGGAATTTATCAATCTTGAATGCCGGCGGTGATTTTACTTGGCGTTGTTATGAATTGTGAAGAATATTTACGCTTACGCCAACTTGGGAGTTTTAGATTTCATCTGAATGGCGAATTTTCGGCTGGGTTCACTCTAGTTTTTCAACAAAGTCTTGTGCTTCATCAGGCACTGGGTGAACACTGAGCAGCATATACAGCAACATCAAAACTAAAATTCGAAAACCAGTCAAAAATTCGCAGTTCAGATGAAATCTGAATCTCCCAAGTTGGGGTAAGCATAAATTTCTTCACAATTTAACAATTTCGGAAATCGTTTTTCCTATATAAAGATAACTGATTTGCATTTCTGATAAAGCGAAAACTTCTTACGCCTTAAGAATTATGGCTATTACGTGTTAAGAACATTTTTCGTTCAGAGGAAGCTTACTCTTTATCAATACCAGTTTAGAGCAGTGCCATTTTTGATTTTGCAAAGTAATATGATATACTTATTGCGATTTGAGTGAAATGTGAAAAAAAAATTCATGTACTGCAGCTTTTTTCGGCACACGAAAAAAAAACGGGAAAAATATCAGGATTTTCCTGGAGAACCTGGAAAAATCGGGGAATTTCATCATAAATTTTTGAACGCGCCACCCTGGGAAAAAAAAATTAAATAGGCTAGTTCTTTATTATTGATTAAGCTCTTGGACGGTACGCGGTTTAGAGCTTAGTGCCTTATCTCAATCCCCTGTATTTGTGAAAATCTTTTAAGAATTGATTTTTTTAGGAACTGAAATTGTCCACGATTAAATATGTTCTTGAATTTTGATTACAATTCCTTGAAACTGGAAAAATTACGCGATTTTCATGCGCAAGTTGTCGAGTTCAAGTTGGTGGTGACGTTCGTCGCTTATTTCATAGTTCAGGGGAACGCACAAATATTGCTAAATATAGTATCCTTCGACGCATTCCTTAGTACAACTGTTTGTTTCCTACGGTACTAAAAGTAATTGTAATAACAGAGCCGTTCGTTCCAAGAATGCGGGCGGCGGGCGAACTGTCTGTTGCTGCCCTCCCGCGGCGAATCGCTGAATCTCGACCGTTTTAGGGTACAAAACGAACGTGCAACCTGGTGACGCTCCACGGTCAAGCTACTTAGCAATGCGCAAACCCACATTCTCATAATTAGGCGTGGTAAATAGTCCTCGTTCATCGCTTATAAATAATGATAAAGCTAAGTCAGGTACGTTATATGGATTTAGGTGAGGTTGCATTTGGTTGTGTTCGGTTAGGCGTCGATTGCTGTAACAACTTTTGGTTTTGGTTAGCGCTAACTAGCGGCGATGTCTTTGCGCTTGCTTGACTTTTGAGCGTTTCAGCTGGCGGTAGTAAAATTTTTGGCCAACGGCTTTCGTCATTTGCGAGTTCATCTTCTTCACTAAGTCTTCATTCGTCATTTTTATGGCCGGTTTTTAAAGTCGGTGTGCTGCTCGTTAAATGATTATTTTTTTCCTCCGTGTCTTTCTCTTCCCGTTTTACTCCTGTTTAGTTGCTGATAGCTGACGGCCCGAGGAAATCGTGTAATGAATGAAGGAGTAGACCTTTTTTTTTTTGGTTGGGAACCTCGTTGGGAACTCGGGAGTAAAGGGGAAAAGAACGAGTCTACATCGTATGACGAATCTTCGGTGTTGTTTGTTCGCAAAACAGTTATTGTCTGAACAGTCGGCAAGGTCACTTTTGGGGTAGCAAGAATTATAATAACATTTCCCTCCACCCTTCTGTTATTAAGAGCTAAATGTTGCAAAGAAATGCCGGGTCTTCGAAACAACCAGCCTGGGGCACGTCAAGTTTCCTGTTGCGTCAGTGTTGCAGGAGGTTGAATTTCCAATTTTTGATGCGGGTGCAAATTTGCAACCAAAATCTGTTACTGGGGCGCAAAAAAAGTCTTTGGAGTGCAAAATCAAAGTGTAAACCGACACTGTGGTTTCCTATTCTATAGCCATTGAAAATTCTAACATTCAGCATCTCGATAATATGTACCGTTTTCCTGCACTAAGCTTTAAACTGACTTAACTTCACTATTCAAGTGAAAAACCTATACACATAGTTTAACCAATTGTCGCTAGTAAAAAATGGAGTTTAACTTCTGTGAAAGGAATGGTGTCACCGGAAATCTAATTTCAAACTGTTTAAAATGCCGCAAACCGCAAGTCTGTAGCGTTTGCAGTTCAAAAGTTATGAAAATTTAACTTCGGTGTGCAATTTTGCACTCCAAGAGCTGCATCAGGAGTGCATAGCGCAATTTTGGAGTGCAATTTGCCCCTGTGCAACCGAATATTTCAGGGTTGGCATGGTATTTACCAAGGGTGGTTTATACCATGTATTTACCAGGTTTCACCGCCCCGGGATAAACTACTTTTTTCCAGTTTTTCCCAGTTAGGGGTGTTTAATGTGTAAAATGTAATAATAGTTTGAAAAATTAAATAGTGTTAAATGTAATTAAAAGTGTCTTCAATTCAAAAGATTAGATTTAAAATATGTTTGCTGATGCAACGTTTCCATAGGAAAATGAACATATTTGTATATTATGAGTACAAAAATTATAATTGAAATGCTAAAAATTCTCATAATGAAAGTTTCTATGTTAGCAGTTTCACTATACATTCTGTTACTTGAATTTTCGTTTCAAATAGAATTACTAAGTACTACTATTAGTGTTAATGAGCAGTTAGGCTCCAAACTTTAAAAATGCATGTAATGAAAAAATAATATAAAAAATAACATTTTTCCAACTTAACCGGTATTTACCAGGTTTATACCGGTATTCACCGGTGCCCTGTCCAAAACTAGTTTTTCCCGGGAAATTGCCAACCCTGGAATATTTCGAATCCTGGTGTTGGTAGCATGTTGGTGATAATGGATACCAGATCATTTTGCATAAGTTATTTCAAAATTGAGTTAAGTTATTTCAAAATTGTTTCGATGGCCAACTTTTTCTCAAAATACTCTTACGGTACTTTTAACATTATGGACTAAACATAAGGATTTGTTTCGGGCTGGTTCCTTTCCTCTTTTCCAACTTCTCCCAATTATATTTCCTCCCAAGAAACCGTAATAGATGACAAAGTAAAGGTATAAAGGGGCACACCCTCTCACTATTTTCATCACAAGGTAAAGGGTTAAAAGGACACAACGTGTCATTATTTTCATACATATACCTTCTCACTACCTTCGAGCATCCAGTGTGAAATAGATTTTGCAACATTTACGTATAGGTTAGAGCGAATGTAGCAAAACTGTTTTTCACGAGGGGAAGAATAGGAATATGACTGCCTTTGTAACATTTACACGTATCTAAAGTAATGTTATAAAATTGAGCCATACAGGAAAGGCAACTGTACCTTTAAAAGGACTGACCCGCTCACTATTTCAGGGTTCAGACAAAACCTGGAAAACCTGGAAAGCTCAGGGAAAATGAAAACTAAGCTAAAAATCTCAGGAAAATTTCAGGGAAAACAAGATTTTTTGGAAAATCAGGGAAAAGACAGGGAAATTTGAAAAAGAAATGTCTTAAAAAAATGTCCTAAAAATGTTCTAAAATGTCCTAAAAAATGTCCTAAAAAATGTCCGTTGAATTAGAAGATCAGAAACAAAATCGTAGACTAGTAGCAAATATTTCAGTTTGTGCTGTGTTCAAGTATAACTTCCATAAACCAAATGTTAGGCTAGTACCGACATCTGTGATGCAAATACGTTTAGTCCCCTCTTATTTCTGGATTGTTGGATTATTTTCGTACAAACATTAATAAAACCATTTCCCTAACTAAACATCTCGTAAACACCTGGAAATTGCCATTGGATGCACCTGGAAATCCTGGAAATGTCGGGGAAATTCAGAATAAAAAATTGTCTGAACCCTGTATTTTCATCACAAGGTAAAGGGTTAAAAGAACGTATACCCTGCCATTATTTTCATCGTGTAAAGGGTTCAAAGGACTGACCTACTCACTATTTTCATCGCAAAGTAAAGGGAAGGACAGATCCTCTGTTTTCTTTGCAAGGTAAATCGTAAAAAGGACCCATACCCTCATTATTTTCATCACAATGTAAAGGGTTAAAAGGACACACCCATTCACTATTTTCATCACTAGCTAAAGGGTTGAAAGGACATACCCAGTCATTATTTTCATCACGAGGTAAAGGGGTTAAAAGGGCAGACCCACTCACTATTTTCATCACAAGGTAAACGAAGGACAGACCCTCTCACTATTTTCATCACAAGGTAAACGAAGGACAGACCCTCTCACTATTTTCATCACAAGGTAAACGAAGGACAGACCCACTCACTATTTTCATCACAAGGTAAACGAAGGACAGACCCTCTCACTATTTTCGTCACAAAGTAAAGGATTGAAATGACATACCCAGTCATTATTATTCATCACAATGTAAAGGGTTAAAAGGACAGATTCACTCACTATTTTCACCATGGGAAGAACAGATCCTCTCACTGTTTTGATCACAAGGTAAATGGTTAAAAGGACATGCCTTCTCACTGTTTTCAAATAACTTTAAATGCCTTTTAATTCAGAAGCACCGTTTTTGAGTCTAATTCTACGATTTTGGTTTTAAATTTGAGTGCCTCTAGTATTCACCAGCGAAGTGAGTTTGAAGCTCCCGTTCTGACAACCAACTTTCTCCGCAACCTTGGCTTTCATTCGAATAAAAAAAACCTAAGTTTTCTTTTTTGCCAAAGTTGAGGGGCGGCATTAGGGTCTTGTTCGTGCTCGAAGTAGCGTATCGTATTGCAACCAAGATGGCGGCCGCAAGAAAGATGGCCTCCACAGCTGAAAGCGACATCTAGCGGGCAGCAGGCAAATCCGCTTTAGTCGTTCGTCTCGCCTCTGCTCACCCGAGTGATGGGCTTCATTTTTCAGGATTCACGTGCCTGCCTCGTCACAGCCCCATCCCCCCTTTTAAAGAGAATGAACCCTCTTTCGGCATCTGATAGGATTATTATGCAAGGTTTAAAGGTGAAGGACGGAGCTGTTGGGACCGAAAAGAACGGCAGAAATGTTGGCTGTTTTAATTCGCTCTGAGAAATTGTGTTCGTTATTTGAGTCACCTAGTTTTGCCTGCTACTGCTCGAGTTATTTTTTAATAGCTGTCAAACCCTCAAAGAAAGACGAGTTTTTTTGTGGTAGTGTCAAGCGGCCCCGCGTCAAGCTTCTATCATACTGGGTCTTGATCGATTTACTTGTCAACTGTGGGGCAAAGCGACTTACAAATAAAGCACGCATTACACATAAATAGACGGAACGGACACCACGACTGTTCTGTTATATTAATGTAAAAAAAAAAACAGAGCTCGTATCTCCATGGAATTCACAGCTGTGAAGGTAGAAAAATGAAAAACTAACTTAGAGTTCACCCGAACGAACAAGACCATAATTTGAACTATTTGAAGTGCAATTCCAGGGAACACGGATTGTTTGTGTACCTTTGTAACATCAGAAAGTGAAAGGAATTTGTGTTTGAAATGTGTCATATTTGTGAGTGTGTGTGTTTGTCAGTATGTTTAATTTGTGCAGTATGCTGGCGTTTTGTTATTTTGGTGATTTGTTTTGTCTGCGTGGTTTATGGTTTCGTGTGAGTGGATATGTACATTTTGTGTGTGCATTTCTAATATGTGAAACATGCAGGCTCTTAATTCTATGCGAGAGTTTTTGTGTTCATTTTATGTGTGTATTTTTAATTTCTTAAATTTGTAGGAGTGTTGTTTATGTTCTATTTCATGCGCGTGCATGTCTGTGTATGTTTCGTGTGTATTTTTAATTTGTGAAATATCTATTTTGTTTGATTAGTGTGCATGTATGTGTGTGCAATCGGCGTGGAGGTTGGTATGACCTAACCTTGTCCCCTGGAATTGGAGTTCAAATTATAGTTCGTTTCGTTCGACTGAACTCTTTTTTTTTATATATATTTATATCCCAGGCTCACTGATGAAGTAGACGCGAAACTAAGTCTGGCCGTGGAAAGCTTCGAATTAGCATTGATATAGTTTACTGCACTTCAAGTCGACTGCATTACTGCATCACTGCACTTTACTGCATTATAGTTTACGCTGCGTGGCTTTAGCTCGCTAACGCGAGTCTCCTAAGCGCAGTTTGACGAATGCATAAACGCGTAGGCAGCGCTGTTTGACGCAAGAGATTTTTGGTCACTTGAGCTCTCCTTTAATCATTTATCTCGAAGATTCAGCGTTACAAGCCATATATTCCGTCCATCCTTGCGTCCTTAATTCCGTCGTCTCCCCCATCAAGTAGGTGGCGCAACCTTTCGCACCTTTCCCGTACGTTGAAGGCCTCATTAATTTATCTTCCACCCACCTGTCATTGAGGAAGTTAATCACTAACCAACGTGGTTGAACGGTTGACCTCTGGTGCACCTTTCAGTTAGCGCCGCACCTCGGCATAAATATTGGAAGCTGGTGATTAATGTGATCGGCATTTATGTTGGCCGAGCGAGCGAGCGAGCATGATTGCGTATCGGTGAGTTTAGGCTGTCATAGGTATCGAAACGGAAGAGGGAACTTAGGACGGGTAGATATCTTAATCTAGAAAACGTATGAAAACCTAATTAACTGCTCAGTGAACGTAGTTATGCAGGTTATAAACAGGAAAACTATTGTGTGCGCGGCGTATCTTGAGTCCTGCAAGTATTTTGTGAGCAGCTACGTCTTCCTGGATGAGGTGGCTTTAATCGACGGCCGCCATTGTTTCTGTAACCATCTTGGATATCAACAATGCACACTGCTACTAAAAACATACAATCGATTATCTGTGTTCGTTCCGCGGAGAACTCAACTATAGTAAAATCGCGACGTAGCATGACGTCCAGGCTAGACAGTTTACTCCTCCTAACAAGGATAAGGAGGGCTTAGTAAACAAGAATTATTTTTACTTTTTTCTCTCTCATTTTTCGCAAGATTTGGACGTTTTTCCAGCTATATGTTATAACCTGTCACTCCCAGGTGCATGTCACTCCAAGTTGGGAACGGACTTTTCTTTTGCTGTCCTGATTCGTCATAGAAAATAAGTTTTTCTGTGCAATTCTGACTTCATCAGATTTATCTTTTGTCTACTAAGCATATTTTCCTGATAATCCTGCTACAGTCATGATTAATTTTGCATCATTATATCAAAAGTCGTGATTTTTTTTACAGTCATGATAATCCTGAAGAAGTCATGATTTTCTTTTGTACAGTCATAATAATCCTGCGAAAGTCACGATTTTTTCAAACGAGCCATGATTTTTGCAGTGAAGTCACGATTTGTTGACCAACGGTTGGATGAAGAACAGCTTTTTCTTGGGGGGGGGGAGGAGGGGGGTGTTATCTTTGTCATCGGACGACATTTATTTCAGTCCTGCAGTACTTTGGAATATAACTGCTAGGTAAACAACAAAGGTGTTTCTACAACACATTTGTGTTTAAATTCCTTCGTGTGCCCGTAACAGCCAGCGCAGTTGTCAGTCCGTGTGTGTTACCATAGCACGGTTTCGCGAGATTCAGTGTAGTAGTACTACAACATCACTTCCGGTCGCTTCTTCACGTGACTCGGCGTTGCGCGTGGGATAAGAACACAATGAAACGAGGGTCACGTGACTGCGTAAACGCCAAAATTGTGTCGTCATAAAATTGCGTCGTGAAAGGAGATGCAATATTTCGCCACGCCAAGATGTAAGTGTGGCTGGATGTCCGAAAAACACTACCGAATATTCAGCAGAAAATCTCCTAAACGTACATTTTAAGTTTTTAACATGGATTTTTTTTTTAGCAAAGGATTGACTAATGGTGGGTAAATGAACCGTTGTATGAAATATCGAGGATTATTGATAGGAATCGTCTTTGGGACTGGGAGGTTTGTCCCTTTTAAAAGGCCATGATAGTTTATGTATTTCAGTGATGGTAATCGTGGAAAAGTTGCAACCTTTTACATTCCGGTTTTAATAGACGCCGTGAAACCCTTCGTAAAGAACTTGGCGTTTTACTTCTTTTCTGTACCAAAAAAAATCGTCAGAAAATTAAATGTATTGTGCCCAGATATTTTTTTTTGGTTGTTGGTCGTGACATTCATAGCAGCATGGGGTTGTGGTTGTTTACATCGGTGAATGACGATTTATCCTGCTTGTTTGTATTCGAAGTTGTGAATATTCCTAGGAGGGTTGAATAGTATGCTTGCAAACGACCTTGTTTTTGTTTAGAATCTGATATCCAATGTACCTCCTTGAAGCTAAGTTCTGAGTGAGAGTTTCCTCAGTAACAATTTCAATTTAATTGGCGCCGTTTCTTGCAAACGTTGGTTGTAACTACGGCGGTTTACACCCTATTAAACGAAAAGTGTCCATTTCATATAGACCTGCTCTAACGGTTTAATAATCTTTCCTCCTGTCATATTTCATTTTCTCCAGACGTCGTTTTCATTTATTTTTATTTATTTTTCGGTTTGTCGGTGCTGTAAAATCCTTTGCCCCCCCCCCCTCGCGGTCCCCTTTCTAGCCATGACGCACGGTGTCTTGATTTAAGACAATATTTTTTTAAGCTGTAAATTTTTTTTTCGTAGGCGTCCCCCTTTCATATGCCGCCATTTTTACTGCTGAACTGAGCATGCGTCAGATTTAAGCTGCATTATTTTATTTTTAGGTCAGTTGACTTTTTCATGACGTAGTTTAGCATTTCAGTTTCTGGAGACGCGGGAATTGGTTTTTGTTTTATGATATGCCTAACACCGTATGTTGTCAAGTTGTGGAAGATTAAGTTTTTAACAGGATATTGCTTTTAAGGTTTGTTTATTTTAAAGAAGGTTGTTGGGGCCGTGTATATCTGGTATGTGTAGATAAATATTAAATTAAATTGGCTTCATCACTGGCAAGTCCAGTAATCGAAAAAGAATCTTATTTTTTTTTCTTGGGGAGGGGGTTACGGCATTGTTCGCTCGTGATAAAGTGAGAGAACTTTCGCCGTCGCCTTGCTTCACTAAATTTTTCAAAAACGATCCCTAAGAACTGCAAATTTGGGCCCAAGTGGGAAAGTAAATAAAAAAAAAACCCATTGTGACTTCCCATAACCCTTTCCGTACTAGATACGCATGCTTGTGAAGAAGGAAATAAACAGTAATTGGCCAAATAATGTTGGCCTAAGTACAGAACCTTGTGGAACACCTATAAGTTAAACGTTCAAAACTGAACTTTGTAACGGTGTCATGGGAAAAAGCACACCCGAGTGGTGTTATGGGCTCTCTTCTTCCCCCCACCCCCCCCCCCCCC
>JAHWFP010220088.1:29854-83929 GCA_023313725.1 Lithobius niger | reverse complement strand
GGGTAGCTTCAAATTTACAAGTCTGTAATTACCTAACAAAACCCGACTTAGCAAACAATGTCATTTGAAAACTGAACTAACTTTAGAAGATAAGGGGTTTGGTAATGAAGCAATAGTTTCGGTTTTGTAATCATCACGCTTCTAAACCCGATCGTGTAAGATTACGTGTTGCTGGGGCTGGTGGATTTGTAGTGTGGGATAATTCTGTAGGGTGTGACAGTCACACTATAACTGATAGCAGCTATTCAGCACCATTGCCACTATTAAAAATCAAATGCCACATATGAACTATATATAGTCTTTACCTGTGAACTCTTAAATTAAATTTGGAGCAGATCGAAGTAGAATTAAAAAAAAAAAACAGAATTCTAAGAGTTATCGCATGGAATTGGCCGATAACACTTTAAGCCGATCTGAAGTGATACCTGTAATTTCGATAACGTTGGTACGGATCGATAATCTAATCGATCCGTGATACGTGTTTGGTTGGTACACTGTCTTTTATGACCGAAACAACCAAAAATAAATTATTTTTTATTTTGCCTTTAGTTGCTGTGATGTAAACTAATTCTGTTTACATACATTCTAGTTTTTTTTTTTTTTTTTAGTGTGGGTGTCTAAATTTGCACCAAAAAGCTAGCTAGGAAAGCTTTGCTCGAAATCAGCTTTATCTAAAACGCAGCAAACCGTATGTTTTTATGACGTCTGGTTACAAAGCTATGAACAATTAACTCATTTACTTCCGTGAGTGAGCGAGGTGTCATCCTCATCAGCGATAGCAATGCCACCTGAGAAATAAGCGAGCGAGCAAAATCTCCTGCAATACGGGTAAAGGAAGCCACCTATGTTACCATCCTTGTGTTACCAACTAGTCTCTTAATAGTTGGAGCGAGCGAGACCATAGGCCGAGCGAAACTCCTTTTATGAATACACTCGAATGCAATTTTTGTAATCGCATCACGCAGCAACCACTGCGTAAATTTAAACCAGCTTTTGCACATTGACAGCGATACACCAAGAGGTGGTTTGTAAAAAAAAAAAAATATTGAAAATCGGTCATGTCGTTGTAGAATAATGAAGGTGACAAAATGGTACTAACACTTTGCAATGGATTAAGTGTCATGGAAGTAATGCGCGCAGAAATTTCTGTCAGCATTAATTCTCGACTGGTCCCCTAATTGGATATTTTCCAACAAAATTTCTACAAATTTGCTGCTGCTTTGTCAGTTGAAAAAACCACTCGCAGTAAAACCGCTCATCACAACCGCCGTCAACGCCGTCCAGCGACCCAGTACGACAGCAAAATGTACAAAGAAACAAGATGCGACAACCGAAAACATGCGCCACAACACTTGTCTTCAATGCAACACGGGTTGCTCCCCTGTGCTCCATGGATTGTTTCAACATTAATTTTTTTTTGTTAATATACGTTTATTCAACTTTAATTTGCTGCGCGATTAATAATCGCTTCGTTCCATTTTGCCGACAGTGGAACTGATGACGGCCTAGTTATTGTATCCTAAACGTCAACCGGACAGTCGAAATGTTCTCTCTCTCGTCAATCGAATTGGGCTTTGGAAGCTCGTCGGCTTTACCGCAATTGAGGAGCTGTCTGTATTGCTGTGCTGAATTGGCTTCAGGTCGGAAGCAGTTTACCTCCCCGTGCTTCACACGCATCCATCCATTATGCAGTGAAAGGAGTCCAACTATCGATTGAATACGTCTGATTTCTTAATTAAACTGTGCTGAGAGTAGAAGTGAGCTAATTTCTCTGGTGATTTTGTAAGCCCCAGGTTATTCTGTGATTTCCTTCGTTTCCCTTTGAAGCACAATTTGCTTCCATAGGCATGCCGGATGCCTCACTGAGATTCGGCCACAACATTTAAATATTTTACTGGAGATATTTCATCAACTGGTAAAAAAGTAGAGACTGAGTATGACTGATGTTTGTGGAGTGCTAGAATCAGTGAACACCTGCAGCTGTGGATAATTCCGTTAGCACAGAAATTTATTTTCGTGTGGAAAACATGAAAGAGGCTTTTCGTGAAACGTGCTGAAAACCCACTACATATTACAAAAATACAAATGCATAAAAATTGTACATTTAAGCTTTGGGCGCAAGTCAATTTCGGATTTGTAATTAATTGACTCAATTCCAATTTTGTGGACTTGGTGGAATTGATTGAGCATGGGGCAATTCCAGGTGATGAATTGATGGAATTGATTTTAGTGAACTTCAATTCCACTAGATTTTTTTTGGACTTGGATAGTCACTAAAATTCCAAATGACTTGGTATAATTATTGACTTGATGGCCCCATCAATCACTCCATGTTCTGCTCAGGTTGACTTGATTTGCCAAGTCATCCATTGGAAGAGCATTGCCTATTTATTTTGATGCCTTATTTTGGCTTGATTTGATTCAGTTTGAATTGTAGGGGCAATTGCTCTCATTTCAGGTCAAGTCCTCAAAAATGTCGATCTTAAATTCACTAATATTATCTAAATTTTTGGCGTTATGTATTTTGCCGGACTGAAAAAGGCGGAATTGGATAGAATTGAAGGACTTGTATGGACAAAATATTGCTAAAATCAGCCGGGACTTGACTGGAACTAAGATAAAATTAAATGTAAGTTAAGAAATTGGAATTGATTTAGTATTATTTGGAATAGTAAATAAAGCAAACGGCAATGAATTGAATCGCAATGAAACATGGCAATGACTTGGTTGGAGTTGAATTTGACTCATGAATTTGAATTGATTCTCTAATGGAATTTAGGTAGAAATGGACTTGACTTGCTGTTTACTTAATGTATCGGTATAATTGACTCAAATTTGTTGAAATGGAGTTATACCCATCACTGGAATCCGTTACCTAGTGGTACCTTGGCTGATGGGATTAACCTTGGCAGCCTTTCCCTGGTTGAATGATATCACTACTTTGAAAGGCCGAACCTTTTTGGAAACTTGGCGGCTTCTTTTATACCATTTTTTTAAAATTTGGGTGGATACCACACTGGAACCCATTACGGAAGTGTTACCAATATATGAATGCATAAAAGGTGTAAAAATTGAGAATGAAGGGACCGACCAGTGTGCTTATAGTTAAGCACTTTAACCATTACCTGCAGCATTGAAATTTGCAAAAAAAAATGTGTTAAAATATGCGCGGATTTCTTCCTGCCTGACACATCGTTACTCTGCATTCCTACCATTTCACGTTCCCAGCAACCTTCACGGATGTGAATTGTGTGGCACTAGCCATCTGGCCAGCAGACATTAAAATGCACTCGCCATTGTCCATTACCTCCTCGCCATGTAGAAGAAATTGTAAAAGTGTTGCTGCTACTTACTGCTTGAATATTGTTTGCATTAATCTTAACTCTCCAATCAGCAGCTGAAGGGGATAGCAACAGTTACGCAGACTTAGTCCGAGAGCCCTTGTAATTCTGCACGCAACGACGCAAACTGCTTGATTCTAGCTAACACGGTTCCCGAGATATGACAATTTAAGCATCGTATGTTAATCAGTCGCCATTTGGCGAGTAGCTCAAAACAACAAGTCACCAAATGCTTAATTTTCTCCGCCGTTTGGAGATTGGCGACTGACATTGGTGAAGGTTGGTTCCCAGCGAATTACCGACACGCTCCTATGCGTAGCTTGTTTTTACACGGCGAAACTTGACTACCGGTAGTTAATATCGTCGCGAAGCTCGACATTATCTGTCTCAATAAATTTTGTTACATCTTACTCTCGTTTCGTCTCGACCGAATTCCTCCTCCCGATTTAGTCAAGGAGCATTACACGTTGATTCATCTCAGCCAAGTCCGTTTTTTCGATGCCGTTCATTTTTTCTTGTTGTCACTTACAACGACGCGAGTTGCTCTATACCTTAAAACTGGCTCCCCCCTCCTTCGTCGGAGATGTTTCGAATTCATCGTTTCGGATTCATAGCATCTCTTCTAAGAATAATGAAGATGGGTTCGGAAAAAGTAGACGTTTGAAAGAAAGTGTCGCGTCGAACGCTAATAACACGAAATTAGTCCTTATTATCTTCTTATCACGCAGGAATTAAAAACTTTGAATGAATAAAATCTCCCTGAAAGTTCGAGTGGAAGATACCCCAAGCCGTTGTGAATCATGCCGTAAACCGCTTATTTCTTTCCTGGATGGTTTTAGAGTTAGTGAAATTTAGCACGTAGAATCGAGGATTGCATCCTACGGAGAAACTCACGTCAACGTACTGGATGGAAAATTGCCAATTCGACCAACAGCGGGTTTTGTGATTTTTTTTTTTATCACTGTAGGCCCCAAGAAAAAATTACTTTGCATGTGTGGGTTATTTCGACCATGGTCCACCAAAGGTAACAGGACGGACCATCATTCGGTTTTCCGTGGTACCGTTTACCTAAGATTGCTTATTAAGTAGGTCGACTAGATAACTCATAAAACATACCAAAGAAGTAATTGTCTGTGTGTTTATTTGTTTGGGACATGGTAACCTTCGCACAATTTTTATCTAAATTGGATGAAATTTCATGACTTGGTGCATGAAGTTCAAGATTTCGAGATGAAGTTCTTACCTTATTTTCGAAGATATTCGGGTTTTTGTCAGATTGACTAAGCAGATTTTTAGCAACGGTTATAATGGAGCCCTATCTATAAGGTTAGTGGTCGTGAGCACTGCATAAAGAACATAAATCCGCTGTCATAGATACCTTAGTTAGTGAAGGTGAAAATTACAAATGGTAAAAAAAAAAACAACTTACTGCCAATTTCACACATTTTGAAACAACCCAATCGCTGTTCTTGTAACTTTTGCAGCAAATCGCACTCGTGGTGGCAAAGATATCCAGACGCGCTTGTCAAGAATGCCGTTGGATTCGTTTGTCTGCTTCTTTGCTCGGTTCGTACGTGCTTCGCACTTGCCGTGTTGCGGGCGCAGACTTGTATCGACACGGAATCACGTTAATTCCTGGATTTTGTTAAATACTGACCTGCGTGTGGGAGCCAAATTACAGCAACTCCGGTTTCTTAATTTGCTTTTAAAGTATTTTGAAATAATCCGGAATTGTGGTAACACAGAGTTACCCTAGCTCTTGTCTAATTTGACAATAATGTGGTTGCGGCTTCTGATGTAAAGCCGCAGTGAGTGTGGCAGCGCGAACGAGGCAGGGATGTTATTTGTGATAATTCCAATTCCCTTGCAGGCGTCCGTATTTCAGAAAAATCAAGAGTTACGGTAACTCCGTGTTGACACAATTCCGGACTATTTCAGACACTCTTAAAGCAAATTAAGACTCCGGAGTTACTGTCATTCCGGGTCACACACACGGGTCAGCACTTAAGAAGATCCCAGAATTTACGTAACTCCGTGTCGACACAATTCCGGCGCCCCGCAGTGTGAGCTTCGGTGGCCGATTGCTTCATACTGAGGAACTGCTGTGTCAGATGGAAACGAGATATTCAAAATAAACGAACATAATACATAAAATAAACGAACATAATACATAACATAAACGAACATAATACATAAAATAAACGAACATAATACATAAAATAAACTAACGCTGTCACTCAACCGAGTAATTGAGGTACCCAGAACTTAATTATATGCCTGTTAATAGTTGAAAGCAGGCAAAGCATGTATTTCGGACGAGTTTGTATGTGCTGGACTGTGCCGGTTGTAATTGTAGTTACTTGACCGCTAAAAGTTAATTGAATGGTTCTCAGGAGCTCACACATGGGTTTTTTCCTTGGCGCAAGAAAGGGCGTTTAATGCCATTGTCTAAAAAACATTATGATCATGCATCGGCACTTTAACCAAACACTTCCTGCAGTATATGGCCATATTAGCCCTTTATTACATTCATATGATCGCCTCGAAACGAATCTAAGGGCCGTTGAGAGGCACGTAACAACTAAAAAAAAAAAAACTTTGATCGAAAGAAAGAATTTTATCAAATAACCAACATTTGCACGCTGGACCTGCTATTAAAATCATAAAGATATTGTACTCCTCCACAACAAAATGTTAGCTTACTGAAGTTTTTTTGGATTGGTAAAAAAAAAAAGCCATTGCTGCATCTGAAACATCTCGAAAAAAAAAATAAAATCGCCCACTCGCGCAAGTACTTTAAAACCACTGCTGAGAACCACTAAATTAATTTTTAGTTGCCTTAGTCACATCACGGTGTTCAAATCCACAACTTGAAACAAAACGCAGGGCAATTGATAACATAATACTTCTTTAGCTCTTTAGCTTCTTTAGCTTTTTTAATGTGTGACAAGTTCGTTATAAATAATACTCTCCAATTACAATTTTTTTAACTACCATTTTCACAGTTCTCAACGGTATATCGTTCGTACGGTCATACCTAGAGGTCGTCAGGACGCTGGCTCCCTCTATCTGTGGCCATCGGACCCAGAATGTTCTCCCTAGCATGCGTACGTAAGCAGTTCCTCCAATCGCAACTCTCCAAATCCTAACCCGCATTGGCACGTGGAGTAAATAGTAAGATCCTCACCCTTTTTTACTAGACTATAAATCTTTCCCCTTTAATCCATTGAGTTTTAAAATGGGGGCCGTGTCGCTAGATAGATTTTCTTGTGGACTGGTTTTCGACATTCTGGATTGCATTGTGGGCCTAAATCGATACTTAAAACCAATTCAGTAGTAACGTGTCGAACTGAAGATAACCTTATTTGGTACCACGTCAACGAGTTTTTGAAAAGAAGGCGCTGGAAGATGAATTTTAAGGTGTGGAATCAAGTTTTAAAGGTGAGAGTCCCTTTTGTAGACTGCTATTTTGTGGGCTTATGCTAAACGGAAACTTCGGTGCTGAAAATTCACACACCTCAATTTTTGGAGCTCTTTTGCAGTTCCTATATACAAAGAACCGCTGTGTAGCATGTTTGACGTAGTTTGAACAACATTTGTGCATTTTTTTCTGTAAACAAGTGAAGTAACGAATGTATCTTCTTTCTAACGTATGATGTGCGTGCGTGTTTGTACCTCTACTCCTCTGGAACCAAGGCACCTACAAAGATGGGAGTAGGACCAAATGAAAGATAATTAAATTGCGCTTCCGTTAGGCCTATTTTTGTCGCTTTGGGATTTTGTGACTCTCAAATACGCGAAAAACCTGCAAAAGTAACGTCAAAGTTTTTTTTTACCCTCATGACGTTTGTTCATTATGTCATAGGTTGTTCATCCAAAGTTTGTTATGTCTGATTCAACTTTGACCTTCCAAAGTAAACTTTGCCTGATAAAACGACGACGTCATGTTTTTCATCAGTAGAAAGTAACAAAAACCAGAGTTGGTAAGTTTTTGCCACCAAGTGGTTAAAACCGGGTTTTACTATGGCTTTTACCGTCCCGCCAAAAACTGGTTTTCGCCATGCTTTTGCCACTTTGCACAAAAATATGGCAAAAAACGACTAACTATGGCAAAAATCGACTTGAAGTCAAGTAAAAAAAAAAAGTCTGCCCTACAATAGTAAAAATTGGCATATTATAAAAGATCCCCTTGAAAACTTCACATAGTTTGCTTTGAAAATTCATATTCACGTCATATTTACATTTCATACGCTTATTTTCATAGTAAAAGATGTTCTTCTCGCAATATTTACGCAAATTAATGCAACTGACTCGAAAACTTGCATAGATATTGTGAGAAGAATATCTTTTACTGTAAAAATAAGCTTCTGAAGCAGCTTGCTGGTTTTTGCAAGTTTTAGCTGGTAATAACCGGGAAAAAAAACGGTAAAAACCATCTTTTTGCCACTGTCCTGGCAAAAAGCTGTTATTGCCGGCAAAAACCCAACCGTGACAGAAACATGATATCATAAAAACATTATATCATAGTATATGGATCTCGAAATCGGTAGGAAATCAAAATTCGCTCTGCCTCACTGACACGGCCTAAAAGTATGGCTTTGCGGTAGAGCTTCGGCCGAGCATCTGTCTTTGTTTACCACTAATGGAGCCGACTTGGCTTTCCGTTCTGTTTGTTTCTGAAGCAGCATTGTTGTTACTGATGATAGTCCTCGCTGGCTTGCGGTATTGATAATGTAGATGACAGGCGGCGGTCATCGTGGCTGAGTGGTGCGAGAACTCAAACCTGGTTGCTGGACGTTTGCGGATCTGGTCGAACGCCTGGAAGGGAGTCCTTGGCAAAGTCCCCGCCAGGACTGCCGACCAGGGTAGCGTGAGAGGCTACCATGCTCCTTCAGCAGCTATGGAAACTTATTTTGGCCAATTTCTGGATAAGCTTTCGGCCCCCTACGATGATCGGAGGTTTCCCGGTTCAAATCCGTGGGATGCCCTTCACTTTCTCAAAAAAGTCTGGTAATGTTAAAAATTGAGCCGGTTTAACCTTACAAGCATTAACTTGCTTCGGTTGACTTAGAGCTCATAGAAATTAATAAAAAAAAAAAAACCGCAAAATCGTGAACACAATATACATCAATCGTTCGCTCGGCGTTTGAGAATGTAAACTAGCGCGAAGAATTGGGATTAAGTAATAGATATCCGTGAATCATAGGCAAGAAACGGCTAGTCCAATATCGAGGGGGTGGAGGGAAACACGAGCGCTCTTGCGCGCGAGTTTTTCCCTTCAGCCCCGAGATATTGGACTAGCCGTTTCGAACTCAAGAGCAATTATAGCCATTAACTCTCCCATGATTCATGGATATGTATTTTAATGCTAAGGTGTGACGTCAAGCTAATTTATCGTCTTATTCGAGTTTTTTAAAGACTTGTTTCAAGAATTTAAGAATTTTTACGTGCGACTTATGTAAATTCCTGAGCATTCAGGAATTAGAATATTCTGAACGTTCGAAGCTTCCTGTGTATGAAGGCCGACCGAAGGGGAGAGACGATCCGTAATACCGATGTTTGTGTTAAGGTAAATTTGTATTTTTTTCTACTTTAATAGTTTAAATAGGACGAGTATATAAAATACGCTATTCGCTTGAGTCTCGTAGGTTTTTAGGTGTATTTCAAAGTGTCAGTAGCCTAGTTTTCGTATAACCGTCGGAACGAAAAGTTGCCGGGTTGGGCCGTGGGTGGGGGCATAGTACGCTAGTTTTAGTCTTCTGTACAGCCGTACCGACTGAGAAGACTATTGCAACGACTTTGTCCATCCGTCCGTCCGTCCGTCGCTTTTTTCAACTTCGCAACGGTAACAGAAATTGACGACCACTGTTTAGAACGTTCCATTCAGTGTCAAAAGTTAGTTAAATAACATGACAAATTAAAACATCGTTGCCTCCTTATAGCTAATAGACTTCTTCAGCGTAACTAAAGTAAATAATAACATTTCATCGTCGAATTGAAATCCTAAAGATTTGTGTTAATGCAGCCGTAAAAACAAAAACATTTTAGCTTCGTTTAAAAGAGTCTTGTCGCATTGTTGCATGAATGAATAGGCTTACGATCGAACCAAATTCTCCATTAGGCCTATCAGCTACTTACGAAACTAAAACTGCCATTAAAAAAATTAGGTCTAAAATCACGTTACCATGGCAACGTCAATAGTTGCTACGAGTCGCTACTGCAGCGTTTCTCCTGTCCTTCCCTACTACCACTGATCTATATACGCTACACTGCGCATTACGTTGTAACACTGTAACTGTGTGCACGGAGGCATACCGTGTTATGAATAGGCTTACTGTATACAATCCAAATCTCCGTTAGTTGTTATTTACGAAATTAAAGTTGTAAATGAGGCCTAAACGCTGACAATTATGCCTAAAACGTAAAATAAGCTTAAAAGCGAACACATTTGTAGCGGGCAATTCTGATGGTTACTGCTTTTAGATTATATAATAGAGATAGCTGTTGCAATCTCTATTATAGATGCGTGATAGAGAAGTGTGCCTTACTATTGGTAGCGGCAGAATTGTACAGAAGACTGGATGCGACTCGGTAGTCGCTATAGCCGGTTGTTTTTTTTTTTTGTTTTTTTTTTTTGTTAGGCTAGAAATAAAAATGTTGCAGGTTGTAAATGAGCCTGTTTATGTTGGTTGCAATGAGGTGTACTGGTTGAATTTGTGTTGTGTACGGTAATTTTGCAAAGTCGAGTCATATGTCACATGGTGGAGCAAGGGTTGTGTAGACCCCCGTAAAGAGTGTTAGATTATCAAAAAAGTGTGGGTTATCAAAATTAATCCACTGTGACGTGTATGGGTTTTCACATTAACCGTATATAACGACTACACTTTTAGCATGGGGATGTGTTAGCGTGACGTCACCACGTTGCATTAACAAGTGAAAATTGTCAGGAGGGCACCTGCCAACTCATGTTTGGTTTACGAGAACCATTCGCATGCATTCGACTTACTTCCTTCACCATTTCAAGTGCAAGGTTGAAAGTAAAAGTAGGTTGTAGTATTACAGAGTCGGGATTACCATGTCAATAGAGTTGACAGACAAAATAGACAGGCTAGGAGTTCAATGATCTCGGTGCACTCCCCGTGCCGTGCCAGACCGGCACTAGACTGAAGCCAACAGGATGAGATGTTTAAAGGTGCCAATCTGGACTGGCGATCTGCCAAGAGGGAAGCTGGCCAGAGGGTCTAACGGGACTTTCTCCTCATTCATTATTATTTATTTATTTTTTGGGTTCCTGTTTCAAAGTATAGATTACCTCCCGAACACTCTGTTACTCGTAAACAGTTCGTAACGGTAAACCCAGAATTTTGCTGCACGTCCTCTGGTTTTTTGGCAAAAAGAAGTGTTTTCACGTTCTTACAATGCCAGCAAACACGTGTTTGCTTGCTTTGAGGCCTATTTCACACAAATGGTTGTTGGTCTTGCGGTGTACGGTAGTAGCGCCGTAAAGAAGAACGCTGTAGTGTGAGTTGCACTTGGCAACCACGTATAGAGCAGTGACACGACGTAGTATTATTGTGTATAACTCTATGCTGGAGCCTTAATGGGTTAGCTGCAAGGGGCACTGCAGAGAGATACAGAAGGGCGTCATACTGAAGCTGATGCTGTGAAGAGTGATTTCTCAAGACCTAAAACGCGCGATTTTTGTTGTTGGAGAAAACATCGTTATTTTAAGCCTAAGAAATCCGCTCTTCGGTTGTTTTTCCCTCCATTTTTATGTAGTGCACCTTGTAGTTATGCTTTCCAAAACCCGTGCTGGTGCCAATATGGCGGCAAATGTCACTGCTCTATAGATTAAAAGGATATTCCTCCCTGCGCCATTTTTCTCGATCCTCCACATCAAGTACGGCCCCAAAGTTTTATTTACTTACCTTTAGTTAGTCCGTAGCTAAAAATCCGTTTTAAAATGCGGCGCCTAGAAGATTTTCTGTTGAATATTGGTAACTTTATGTAAGTGCGTTCCGCACTTATACGATACTTTGCGCGCTTACAATAACCATGACGTTTCATCTGTGTGTGTGCATGTTACCAATTTGCTAATAATTATCATGAGATCAAAAATCTAAAAGACTAATGCGGTAAAAATTAAAATTAATTATGCCAATAGTTCGTCGAAGCAAAATTATAAGACACTATACCACACGCCATGGCCGTGTGCTGTGACGTGCATATCACGTGACTGGGCTAGTCCAATCAGACGGCCAAACAGCCGTTGTTCTCGTTCGTCATTGGCTAACTCATGGTGACGTCACGGCAAACAGCCATTGCGCATGGTTTAGTCTAGAAAATTACCGACTCAAATTTGATGTTCATCAGGAGAAAGATGCACGGTAAGTAGGCGTGGGCAAACACTGGTATTCGAACCTACCGGGAAACCTACAAAATATATGCTATAGCCGCTGAAAGAGGCTGGTATCGCACTTCCATGACTGGCAGTGACTAATGGGGGACTTGGCCAGGTTCCCCATTCCAGTCATCAGCCGTTATTCAAATAAGGCAAGAGGGTGACCCAGGTTAGTTTTAATGGAAGCGTAAACTTGTAAAAGATGAATAAATTATAATAGATTCCCATAATAGTGTATGACCATTTCGCCGAGTCCCGTTTCGCCGAATAATTTTTTTTCACAATTACGTGCCTCGCTCGCGCTACCGTCTCGCTTTGGCTAAACATTTAACATGAGAAACCGCAACTAATCACAAATTTCAAATTAAGAATGCATCTTTACTCCTCCAACGTCAACTTTTAAAGAATATTTTGATTCGACGAAACGGGAATTCTCCTTTCGCCGAATTTTAATCAGAGCTTAATTTTCGGCGAAACGGGAATAGGTGAAAGGGGATTCGGCGCATCGGGTTTCAGGGCAACGGGTACAGCCTCATGACAAAAATGCGAAAATAAGTTTTAAAGGGGTCTGCCGTTTATAGCCGTTGGAGCTCTGGAGAGCGTAGTCCCCCTTTCCTCCTCCGAGAGTGTCGGTCGGTCCGGTCATTTGCTTCAAGTAAAATCCGTTTATTTATTGAGATGCAATCGTGGTGACAAATGCGCGAATATTCAAATTCATTCTGATCAGCATCACGTGCACTTCTAGCCTCACCGGAAAAGTATTGCGTTATGCTTCATCATCATGAGTTTGGTTTCTCCCTTCCCCCCTGCACCCCAACACTCTCGTGCTTGTCTCGGTAAATCACGAAGTAATCTCGCGTGGGTCTCCCCTAGGAACAGCAGAAAACAAAAAGTAAAAGAGAAGTGAAAGAAAGTAGGTTAAAAAAAAACAGAACTGAAGAAAAAAAATGGAGGTCTGTTATCTGAGGCTACAAATCAGAATGAAAACAAGAAGCTTGAATCCTGCTTGTTCTTTCCTTTTCGTTCTTGTTTTTGTTTCCTCCTGCTGTTTTTTAGCCCATCAGCAAACCTACGCAAAGTTGTTGTTTTTTTCAATACTTTTTCCAGTGTTTTATTTTTTTATTTTGAAAAAAAAAAAAAAACTAGTGGAGAATAGAGAATTGTTTTCGGGATTTCGCTTGAAGGGTGGATTTTAGGCATCGCCATCTCGGTCGCTATAAGCGAGTTTGAAATTTAAAGGCGGCGGTTCCAGTTTTTGTCAACAGATTTCGATCGCTAGCTGGAAAAGTCTGAAATTGCGACAGATTGTAAATGGAAGGCTGGGATTTACTCAACGCTGTATGTAATTTTGAAGGAATCAAGGTGGAGCGTCGTATATAAAAAAATGTTTGTTAATGTAATCAGGGCCGGATTAAGGGTGGTGGTTTGGGTGTGAAGTACCGGGCCTAGTGTTGGTTGGTAAACCGGTTCTCACGGTGTATCACTGTACCAAAAATGCAACGGTACCAAATACCGCGCATTGTTAAAATACCCGTATTGTTTTCTTACGAAAACGGCGCTTAAATATGACTATACAGTTTACTGAAATTCTAAACAATGCACACAAGTGGAGCCAAATTTGCATAACTTTGCTACAACCAGCGTTTGTTTATATTTACATTTCCACGTGGATACCATGTTAACTACAAATTTTAGAAGATTTTTTTCATCAAATATTATCAATAAGCCTAAGTCACCAGGGGGGGGATCAATAAATTTTCTCCTTCTAAACTATATTAACAAAATAAATGTTTCGATAAAATTTCTTATTATTTAAAAATCTGGTGTTGGCACTACAGCACTATAATATCAGATACCTCCTCATTCACAAGTACCAGAAAAACCGACTACCGGGTTACTAAGCTTAGTACCAGCACCGACTGAAAAATATCTGGTACCGCCCAACACTAACCGGGTTACAGACCGAAAAAGGGTCTCACGGTCGTGGGGAAAAATAAAATAAGGTACTATTTTAAATTTAAAAAAATATGTACTATTACTGAAAAATCGGAACAAAAAAATTTCAATTTCTAAAAATAGTATTGTTTGTCTCCTTTTTTCCTGGGGCCACAATAAATCTTAAGCACCAATCCTTCAATAGCCTTAATACATCGCTGACTGTAAATAGATTCTTGTAAACATTCAGTTAGTTTTTTTTTTTTAAAGTAACAGAACCCACACCAGTTTTTTTTTCCTTTTTCATACCCGACAGTGTTTGCACTTTTCGATGATTTCGACTGTTTAGGTTGCTAGCATTGGTACAATTACAACTTTTAAAATAATCTTTATTGAAAATAAATGACATTTTTCTCATTGCTCTCAGAGGAATAAAATTGCCTGGACTTGTTGTTGCAGTAATGCAATGCAGATCAGACAATTTTGACTCAAATATTCAATTACGTGATTGGTATTTTTAATTTTTTTTTATTCCTTATTTCAACACCATTAGCTAAGCCACACCAAGGCCCTTGTTTCTTCCCATTTGTAAGCACGCGCAGGGATGCATTAGGATCCTTTGTTTACACAAGGGAAGAAAAACACATCTGGGTTTTGGGATGTCTTTTCCATTGAGTCTGTTTTCCCTTTTTGAAGAGAAGCCCTCTAATGCTTATTAGCAATAACGAAGAACCTAAAATAGCAACATTAGATGCTAGGAATACGCTCAGGTTCCATCGCTTTATTGACCGGGACAGTGTGACGTCATTGGTCGCAAGCCAATCGAACACACATTCAAGATGGCAGCTGCAGCTAAATCATCGATCCAGCCTGAGCCAGCTGCCTTAAAACGTCTTCCAAATCTTGCTGTAGTTGTGTTTGTTTCACATACTGTAGTATTCATTCGCACTCTTTGGCTGTCTCGTCATCGAAACCAAAACTGTACTCCATTTCATAATCGAAACTGAACGCCACCTCTTAATCGAAACCGAAACAGAATCCTCGTAATCGAAACCGAGACAGAGCTCCATCTCGTAATTGAAGCCGAGACAGAGCTCCATCTCGTAATTGAAACCGAAACTGAACTCCATCTCGTAATCAAAACCGAAACTGAACTCCATCTCGTAATTGAAGCCGAAACCCAACGCTTTATCGTTTGCCTTTGCCGTTAGTGTTGCTTCACGAGCTTGTATGGTGATGAATTAGGTCGAGAATAATAACCAGCGTTAGAAAGAGACCCGACGATAATTAAATGTCCGTTTTTTAATTCGACGTGTCACACGTCGAATTAATGCGGTTGTAGCCAAAAAACGGGGGTAACGGATTTACGTCAGCGACATCTCCTCAAAAACCAGACACATTTGTTTAATTCTGATCCGACCTAATTCAAGTATGTGGGTGGGACAGTTGCAGTGTAAAATATTAAAACACTAGGGATTTCACAGATTTTGTAATTAAAGAAAAAGTGGTACCCTCCAACGAGGTCTGTCAACGCGAAACCGTCATCCATAGTACACACAGTGTTGTGACGTCAGCGTTACGCGTGTGATTTTCGAAAATTTTAGCGTAAAATGACGGGGGCGATGTCGAAAAACGACGGCGAAATGTGGGTCGAGGGTCGGTTAGAGTCTAGACTTTCCGAAAAAAAACTGAGGAATCGTTTGGGTTTGGAGGCGAAACTGCGTTGTACTTATGCCAGGCGGCCGGGAAAAATAAACAGCGCCAACTGTTATGAATTACAGGGGGATAATCTACATATATTTCGTTTTGTGGGAGTACAGTAGAGAAAAATGGAAGAAGTGCATCTAGCAAAGGTATGTCGTATGGATGAACAATTTTTGGGGTTAAAAAAAACACGATTTGAAAAGCGGAACTCTAGAATGAATAAGTCTGTGCTCAGTAGTAGCAGCGTTAGTTTAGCCTTAAATGTCGCTGAATTGCGTGTAAGACTGGCGTGGAGGGGCAGGGTATTTTTTGTCTTTTTTTTAAACTTGATTGTTCAAATATAAAACTGGATTTGCAGTAAACCCAGCATATAACAAAACCTAAGCAGCAAAGCTTAAACGAAAGCTAGCTTATTGTGGTGTGACATTTTTGTGTGTTATTTTATCATCGGCTAATACAAAAAGAGAGTAAATAAATAAATTTAAAGTAATCAGCCTTACGTATCCTCAGTGCAGTACGATCCCCATCTTTCCCCCCCCCGGCGAGCTGGGACCCCTCCTAATTTAATGCTGGATTTACTGCAAAGTAAGGTGTTCGCTGATTTAAAAAGTGTTAAAGCCTCATGAAAAAAAACGAAGAGGACGGGAAGCTGTAAAGCTTTCGAGTTTTTTTTTAACAAAAATAATAGCGTCAGATGAGAAATAATTATCTGGCCGTTTCTAACATGATCGCGTGATCGCTCACTTGCCGTATCGCAATAGCAACCGTTAGGAGACGGGTTTTTTTTTTTTTATATTTGATGTGCAATATGTATTCGTTTCAGTGCACCACGCATTCCGAATGTATAGTAGTGTCCTGACTGTGCTGCTTTTCCAACTGCATACGTCAATCGCATATTAATTTTCGATCCTCCTTTAGCATTTCTGTACCAAGCAACACGTCGAATTACTGATGCAGTGTTGGTGCGTTCCTGTTTGTTTTTTTTTACCTCACTACAAGTTAAACCTAGGCATCAACCGGTAGGGATCGGACGATATTGGTTTTTACCAATCCACTCCGATATTAATTAAGGGTAAATCGATCCAGTTCAATACCGATATTAAAAACACGACAACATTTGTTCCTCAGAAATGCAACATACGTTTCTGGTTTTGTATGGGTTCCAACTGCAGCATACTAAATAAAAAAAAAAAAAAAAAAAAAAAAAAAAAATTAAGCAGTTCAGTGAAAACTCGTTTTAATTTTTCCATCACTCGAACTATGTATCAATAAAAAACAGAGATGAGAAATTTAAGCGAATTAGCTGATTTCAGCTTTTTTGTGCTAAGCAACATTTTCAGTTAGTTTCTTTTTTTTTTTTTTGATACTTCTGACTTAATTTGGACGTATGACAGGTTTTCCATTAAAACTAGGTGAATCTTAAAAGCAACCTTAATACGAGCCTTAAATTTTCAGCTTATTTTCAGAAAAATCCATTGTATTTTCTTTTTTTTGGCTCAAAAATACTTTTTCAGCTTTTTTTGTTCAGGGCCACTCTCATGCCTGAAAAAATTTAAAGCTAAAACTGCTACATAATTAAAAAAAAAACACCTTTTCATACTACTTTATGCTTTCAAAACTAACGTTCTTTCCTTGTGCGGTATTCTTAAACGTAGAAATACACTTCCTGAAAAATAATTTAGTCAAATTTGTACTTTTCCAGGCTTCTGTGTAGGAATAATCATGCTTATGGCTTCAATATATTCACGGTCGGGATTGCTTCTGAGATGTTAAAGGCCGGTTGCCACCAAATTAGCATTGCAGCATCTATAGGCCTATATCGAGTTTTCTCTCGCAGGAAGCAAACGAATAAAACTCTAAACGCCACAAACAAGCCACGTGACGCCTTAATTATTGATTAAAAATTTGGTACGCCCTCGTACACTGTGGAAACAAGCAATAAAGATTAACGATACTGATGTCACTAGATGGCGCCACGGAAAAATATAAAGAAAATCTCCTGGTCCAATCTATTGACACTAATATCGTTAATCTTTATAGCTTGTTTCCAGTTGGACGAGGGCGTACCAAATTGTTACTCAATAATTAAGAAGTCACGTGACTTGTTTGTGGCATTTAAAAGTTTTGCTTTGTGCATTCCTTTGCTTCCTGCGAGAGAGAACTCGATAGGCCTAGATGCTGCAATGCTAATTTGGTGGCAACCGGCCTTTAAGTTGGTCGTAGTAAAACTTTGAGCATCAGAATAATTTGATTCTAAAATAAGCAAATGGCTTTGGTTTTGTCAGTAGACGTCAGTCAGTTGCTAACATTCTTTTGATATATTTTGTGTGTCTACTTTGAAGAAAAGTCTCCCACTTTACCTTATCCTCCTCCATCCCATTTATCCCGTACGTGGCCCTTATAAGGAACATCTACGAGATGAGCAAAAAGTAGGTTCCCAGGCGCACAGCGAGCTTTGTGAGGGGTCCCCGGGGACCCGAGTAAAGCGAGTCGTAGTAATCAGCGTCCTCGTATGTAAGCCAAGTGAATGCCGGTTCGAATCCTACGACTAACCCAACTTTAAAAAAAAGCCCTTCGAGTCTGAGGAGGTTATACACATAAACCTTACTTATATCTAAATTTATATTTATACAAATTATATTGTGTACATATATGTATAAAGTTTAATCAGAATACATCCTATAACAGATAAATATTCTCATTAGGGCGGATTTACGCAACGACTCGCCTTTGCATTCTCGCAGCTAGAATTTAATCGCAATGGCAAAGTTGTCGTTGCCATGGTAACAATGCTACTTGTATTAGCTAAATCCGATGTCGTTTGAGTAAATGTTTTATATCGGATAATCCGTGCCAGTAAGATAAAGAATTCCTCCTGACCAAATTTTCTCAGTCGCTTCTGAACTAGTATTATTCAATGTTTTCGTTGCGATACGACATGGCTAAAACCGCCGCCATGTTGGAATTTCAGATGATTTCTAGCTTCTAGCCGCGAGAATGCAAAGGCGAGGTGTTGCGTAAATGCGCCCTTACACGTAATTAATACATTGAGTAGATAGGGCACATTCTTTTATTTTGATAGTATTGGAATAGAGTGGTATTGGTTTGAAGATTGTCGAGGTTTCAATTCAACACTTTGGTATAAAAAAAAACCTAATCAAATCACATAAATCTTTTTTGATTTTTTTTTTCCAAAAATAATCATGTTTTTTACCAACCCAGGTTTTTAATTTGGTTAGAACTTTTTTGTGTCGTTATCGATGATGTAAGCTTGGGCTTTTCGAGATGCAGTGGCTGATCAATGAAAAAAAAATTCCGATAATCGATCCCCTATATATACACACACGTGTCCTTGGCCCTTTCGCAGCCTACCTGAATTTCGATTCCAAATCATTCTTCTACGTCAGCCAATCTGTTCAGGGTGCCCTCGGTTCTGTCGACCCCCATGATTTATTTATTTTTGTCGTCGCATCAATGTGGTATCAAGATGAGGTCCTTTCTTTTGAGCAATCCGTCTATCGCATCGCGTAAGAAAAGAAACACCCCTCTCAAAAAAAAAAGAATGTTTGATGCCAAAAAAAGTGAGTTCTTTGAAGGGTTGTCGAGTGATTGACGTTCTATTTTGAGTATGAGACGAGAATTTGTCGCTGTTAATGCGTCAGAAATCAGACGCGTTTTGAACACACAGATGTTAGAAGATGGCTAACCCCTTGGGAGTTAGGCATCTGAACCACTAGATGGCGTTAAAGTGCATGAGGTTTTCATTGGTTCAAAACTTTTTTTTCTTTTGGCATTGTTTACTGCACTATTGGATGCTGCTATTACTGAATAAATAAACGTCTAATTAACCCAAAAAGAAATGCGAATCCAATTTGTAAACATGGTAAAAGGTCCAATTCATTCATTTGGGGCGGCCATCTTGTATGCAAATGGCTGCAACCTAAGCGTCGGCCATCTTGGTTTAGTACGCTTGTGTACGTGTGCGTGCTTCTGTCTCTTACTATATTATAACTTTTCCCCTACTCTTACTGCACTGTTGGCTGCTGACATGTGATTACCGAATAAATAATTAAAAAGTGTAAATAACACAAGAAGAAATGTAAATTGAAAAGTTATAAGAAGGTTAAGGTCCGATTCGAATGGGTCGACGTTCTTGGATTCAAGCTAGGACGATACATCAAGCAGATTCACGATTTAAGGCAGTTCAGCTGTGATACTTCCGTTTTGAGACTATGGGATGGCAGCCGCCTTTACACCTAGGACGTTGGTTGGTGGACAAGCTGTTTGGCTGCCGCCATTGATATCTTTAGTCCGACGAGTATGGTAAAACTCGCATGGCTTCAATTGAACTGTAAAACAGTTTCCTAAATGCTTCCCTTTAAAGGTAAACGTGTGAACAAATATCCCAATAGCTCTTTACTTTTAGAAATTGATGTTTGCATTGTACTTAAGAAGTGCAGCGTTTTCACATTTGTAGCAACCATCCGTTAATATAAAAATTGCGTCGCACACCACAGGAATGATGAATTATGGGATATGTATCTCATGATCTCATTCAGATGAGAGCAGAGCCGAGAATGATGTGCGCCATTGGCGCCGCCATGTTTAGTCTATTTTTAAAATTGTTGTTTTAATCTGAAATTGCTGTTGTGCTCTTTATAGGGCGTTACAATAACTTTGTAAATAAATAAATACATTCTAGGATTGGCCTCTCGCGAATCTCATGCAGGCGAGAACAGGAAGTTAGCTGGCACCATGTTGGCATTACAAGACGACGGCCAAACGCCGGAAAGAGTCAATAAAGCAAAAGTTTGGAATGCATTGTTTCTAGTACAGTTGCTACCCCCCCCCCCCCCCCCGATTTAAGAAGGGGGGTCATATTGGATTCAAGATGGCGATGATCGGTTGGTTTGGTGTGCATGTGTCTGTCTCTTCACTGTAGCCTTTCTCTCTCCTACTCCTACAGCATTGTTGGGTGCTGCGATTACTAAATAAATAAATAAAAGTATAAAATAGCACAAATACAATTTGTAAACATTGTCAAGGTCCGTTTCATCTGTTTGGCCGAGAAAAGGTTTCGATTATTTTCTTTGCTCTAGCTGTCATTTTTATAGATGAGTGCGCGGAGTAAACATGAAATCTCCCCATTGCATTTTGATGGTTGCCATTCGCCTCTTGACACGCAACCAAATTCGTCATCTAACGCCGTTCAAGAATGATTTGCTCCCATTCGCATCTCCCTAATGAGAAGTGGCTCCAACCTTTCACTTTTTTTTTTGCGTGGCTTCTGCCTTGAGGGCTGTCAGACTCACCGCCACACCGAATTGCTCTTGCTGATTCGAAAACTACTTAGCGGCTTCGTAAACCAGAATTGGTGGGATTTTTGCCTGTCTGAAATCACTAAGAAGATTTGGTTTCGCACTGCGTCGATCAGGATTAGAGTATGAAAAAAGAAAATAGGGGTCTAACGAATAGATAGCCAAAATCTGATATATACTTGATACTTTCCCAGGTCAGGTAGCCAGAATCTGATACATTCATGATGTTTTCCCAGATCATATAGGCAGAATTTAATATATTCGTGATTTTTTCCCCAGATCGGATAGCCAGAATCTGGTATATTCGTGATATTTTCCCAGATCAGATAGCCAGAATCTGATATATTTGTGATATTTTCCCTGACCAGCTAATATGACACGAAAATAACAAAGTAAAACAATGCACAAAATGTATCATACGAAATAGTTTTGGGCACCTACATGGGAGGGAAAGCATGTAGGTCGATTCAGTGACATGTTTGATAAGGGATTGTCAATCTTGCTACCAAGCCTGTATTCCGTATCAGTAACTAGTGCGATACAAGTCGTTAAATATAGCTGGAAATTTTCTTTATTAAGTTTTTGCAAGAAAAAAATCAAATAAAACCCGCTTTAAAACGAAGAATGACTGTCCACACCAGCTATGTGCTTAGATAGTCGGTGGTGAGAAAATTTTAAGGTCGTAGTCCTCTACAAAAGGAAACCAAGTGTATATGTATATATTTGCACGGGCGGCAGCCAATGCTTATTATAGATATCGTTTGCGTACCAAAATTTTTAGGAAATGGATATCAGGAGGAGTTAGTTTTTTTAAGGAGCACGAACCCAAACTGGGTAATCTGCCCGACGACCAAGGTTCAGGCAAAACTTGGGGGAACCTGGAAATTTCAAGGAAAATGAAAATAGAGCCAAAATCTCAGGGATTTTAAAAATGCATTTGTGTCTGATCTGTAAGTTTCAGTAATTGAAGTTTCAAGATCAGAAACAAAATCGTAGGCTAGTAGCAATATCTGTGATGGAAATGTGTTTAGTCCTGTCCGGACTGGTCTCTCAACAGCTATTTTCTTGGACGTTGGATTATTTTCGTACAAATATTAATAAACACAATAGCTACTGCCTAAATAAAGAAAGATATCACAAGGTAAAGGGTAAACGAAGTAAACAGTCTGCATTAAAGACTGTCCTTGTGAGGAAACACAATACACTATTCTGAGAAAGAAAGAAAAGACTACTGCTCTCGAACCCAGCTACTTAGCTCGGCTGGAGCTGCAGCCAGTACCCGCCCCGGTAGCTCAGTGATTAGAGCGCCCGGCTAGTAAACGGGATGTCCTCGGTTCGAGTCCCAGTCGGGGCAATTGTCTTTTCTTTCTTTCTCAGACTGGTGTATTGTGTATGCTCACAAGGCCAGTCTTTAATGCAAACTGCTTGCTTCATTTAGCTGTACTACCCGTTTCCCTAGCTAAACACCTTCTAAACGCCTAGAAATTGCCATTGGGTGCATCTGAAAAACCTGGAAATGTCAGGGAAATTGAGAATTTTAAAATTGTCTGAACCCTGACGACGATGAGTGGGACAATTTAAATTTAGCTGGAGAAATCTAAGCGGAAAACCCAGGATCTCTGACATGCCACAATCGACATGAGCACGAGGCACCGCAAGGCTCTTCTCCTCCCGAAAATGCCAGGGGACCGCCGAAGCCAGAATCGAACGGGACCTCTCCGGCTGGAGGAGGAGGAGCAAGCCGCTAACAATGTGAAATTTTACAATGCTGCAACAAGGAGGCGAAGCTCACCAGTTCGGAGCAGAGATGCCATGATGCTGGGAGCGAGGAAAGTAACATTGTGGGAAAAAAGACACAAAATGTTAGGCTAATTATTCATTATCAGGTATCAGGTAACGATTCGGGTTTTTACTTAAATCTTTCAGTTTCAAACCGTAGGGTGCAAAGTATTTAATTTTGAAGCCTTACGGCCTCAAAATTGGGCGGCCGGCATGATTGAACGATTTGTTTAGTTCTTCAACGCAGACTTCAGTATGCTAGTTAAATTGTTTTTTTTTTTCGACTGTTGCCGTGAATAATACACTGCCAGCATCAATACAGAATCAAATGTGATTCAACTATCAATCCAGCTGACACCTTGTTAAATCTAGATGCACGCTAGTGTGCTGCCGTCAAGTAATAGACTTAGGAGAAAGCATGGACGGAACATGGACATACACGTGATAAACAAGACCTACACCAATGACTACAAAAAGGAAACAAACAAAAAACACAACAAATTAACTGAACAAAAAACTGTTTCACCGTTTAGAAAAAAAAACCGGATTAGAGTTCACTCGAACCAAACGAACTATACTTTGAACCAATTCCAGCGAACAGTGTTTGCGACATACCAGCCACCATGCACCACGATGTACATACTAATCAAACAAACAAAATGCTTGGATTTTTAGGACATTAAAAATACACACACGAATTACATACACACGTACAAGAACTAAAACTTATGCTCCAAACACTTACAAAACAAATATAAACAACAAAACCTCCGCAAAATCGAAAAATTAACAATACACTTATAAAATAATCACTCACATAAAATAGACCTAAAGCAGATACCGACAAACACATATATACAAAACAATCTCCTTAACAGGAATGCATCTGCATGTTAAAAACAGTTCTTGTTCCTTATAACCAGAGGTCAAATTATAGTACGTCTCGTTCGAGTTAACTCCAATCCGTGTTTTATTTGTGCACATTCACAGCTATGCTTTCCATGGGGATATGCGCTCTAATGCTCCCCCCACCCTCCCAAACAGTGAAGCCATGTTTTTGTTCAGCTAATTTGTTCTACGCTTTCGAAGCCAACATCCTGTGAAGCGTATATGTGTTGTAAAATTGCGTTCCCATCAAGCTTATGAAAATTCCATCGTTGTTCCCCGAATGGAAGGAATGATCATTTTAAATTCAGTCAATAATATTCATGACTGAACGGGAGGCTTGCGGTTCAGCCTTTTCTTAATTTCACAAACGTGTAATGAGATCAAACGTGTAGAATAATTTATCGATTACCAGTGCCGAGCAATGCAAGTTGAGATCGGATGTTTGCTGGCTTGTTACCGACAGATATGATTATAATTTTTGACGTTGCTTTTGCTAATGACGGCATTTGCATCGACGTTTGATGCTCTTTCGATGTCTGACTAATTAGGCGAACGATCGAGTTCTTGAATGGCTCCAGTCGGTCTGTCTTTCTGCGGCTGTCGTCTTATTATGGACGAAAATTTGTTTCTGCCGATTTGGTCCGATTTGACGTAATGTTAGACATGTATGAAGGACACAAACACACTCTGTGCTTATTATTTGCATCAACATTATGCTTTGTAGCTCAGATTTCTAAGCAGACTTAGCTATAAGGCTGGGTTGTTCAGAGATCTTGGGTGGGGGGTTTCGAGTAAAGGACTCCTTGGGTAAGAGTCTTTAACCCTTTCATGCCCCCATGCAAACATGAGGAATTCCAACATGCATGCTGGCGTATGGCATGATCTTGGCATGCTTCAAATTATGGATCTGCTCTTGCCAGATGCTGTTTCAACTCGGAAAATATACAGACAAACTTGTGGGCATGCAAAGTGTATGCATGCCCACTTTTGGAGTATGCGGGCCAAGTTTGGTCACTGTACCTGCTCAAGGATATTGACCACATCATCCCGTTCAAAGATTCTGTTCCAAATCAATGCTGGGTATAAAAAAAATGTATGCTAGTCAAGTCTGGTCACTAAAGGATATTGACCACATGAGTCCGTTCAAAGATGCTATACCAAATCAATGTTGGGAATACAAAAAATCTATCTTACACCATGCATCTTAAAAAGATAAAAATTTGACACTCTTGAACTTCTGAGATTGAAAACCGACCTGACGATGCATTCAAAGTTTTACATGGTTATTTGAAGTGGGTCTTTCACTCTTCGAAATCAGATAATGTCACACGAACAACGGGAAATAATTATAAACGGATTAGCCCTACATAAACAAATTAACCCATGACGGAAATTTTTTTGCAGAGTTGTTCGGGTAAAATTGTATGTGTACCATCTGAGAAAACCTCCAGTTCACTAAAAATGACCAACTTCCTTTCTGAAGCAATTAGAGTATTTTGGTTAGTTGGAATAACTAGACAGTCCACCAAAGATTTGGCTATCACAGTGGTCCCAGGACCCTTTTCAGTCCTGTTTGATCTACGGTTTGTGCTAATTTGTGTGGTAATCATAATTTACCCGAAACAAAACTTATTAAGGATTCTACGCTAATTATATCGCCTTTTGACGTGGTGATATCAAAGTTAATTTTTGCGAATAATAGGTAGAAGAAGTTTTATTCTTAGGTAATTTGGAAGTGTTTCACTTAATGCTTGACATCTTAGTAATTATAAACGTTTATTCGCATGTATTTTTAATAGGGGTGTGCGAAGTTTGAGTTGTCGATTCGAATTCGAGTTTGACTTCGTTGTATGTGCTCAACTCGCTCTGAAAATTTAAGATTCGGATTTTTCGAGTTTCAAGTTTTAAAAAATCGTTATTTACTTCGATAACGAGCAGCCTATCTTTAGTTAAGTTTTACAGAATTAATATATGTCATAATAGTTGTACAATACTTAGATCATCATGCATGGCCACATGCTAACATTAAAACTGCTGGAAGCTTTGTATTTTCATTCAACATGGCGTCAGCTGATGTGTAGTAAAAACTTGTATAATTGCTTTAGCATATAGTAATTATAAAAAACTTGCAACATTGACTTGGGAATTCTTAACCCCAAAGTCAACGAGAAAAAATTGAGTTCGCACTCTTCTAAGTTTTAAACGAGAAAACGTTACGCTGTGCTGGTAATCGTGACTTTTGTTGGTAATCGAGGCTTACTATTCTCCATCAGATGCCTAAAACAGTGAAACTCTCTTAGCAGTAAAGATACGGTTGTCTACTGTTGTTGTTCGACGCGCATTCAGCGAGCCATAGCACCAGATGGAGAGAGAGGGACAATTTTGCCAGGTAAATCCTATCGGAAATTCCTAGGAACTTTTACATGCCACAATCGACACGAGCGTGAGATATCACATGGCCTTCCCGAAAGTGCCAGGGGTGGCTGAGGCCAGACTTGAACCCGAGGCCTCTGGGACTTGAGACGGTCATGCTAACCATCACACCACCTTACCCCATTTTGTTTACTGTCGCTGCTCTCTTATATTGGTTATCTGGATAGGACGGACATGGATATTGCGGTTGATTCTTGACGGGCGACATACTAGCGTGTCTCTTAATAATTTTCACCAGCGACAGTCTCGGGGACTGATTTCAAATTACGAAATTGGTAAACTCGTTAATCTTTTAAAATAATTCTGCTTCCCGTCACTCTAAAACTCCTTACTTCATAATTATGAACTCAATTACGATGGGAAGAGCCTGAGCGAATTCGGGAGACAGTACTTCTTTGGTCTCCTTCCCCTACTTTTTTTTAAAACTTTTTTTTGTCATCTTTAAAATTCTATTTTTAGCCGAAAAGAGGACAGGCTCTCCATTATTCCAGCCGCCAGATGCAGATGGCTGCCTTCAAGTCAGTTCCCAATGGAGGAAAATTCACCTGACCGAATTATTAGGTTTCGTCCCGTCCCAACAGGCCGGCAAATTGAAAAGCAGAAGCCGAGGCATTACTGGAATATTATTAGTGACTTGAGGAAAATACGTTCCAGGATAGAAAGAGAGAGGAGGGTGAAAGAACGCCATTCATAACGGGTTCAGCTTTAAATTTATTTTTAAACGTGTGCCTTCGGGGCTGGATGTGTGTTGTGGATTTGCGCTGGGAGAATTAAGATGTGTTTTCGTTCTGTAAAAAAAAAAGGGGGATTAGTGAAATGTTCAAATTTAAGTACTTTTTCTGGGGGGGGGGGGAAGCGGAGGTTATCTACATCATTAAGGCATCTTGAACTAAGGCACCTACAAAGTTGAGAGTAGCGCCAAATGACCGATAATTGAATTACGCGTCGGATAGGCCTGATTTTTCTAGTTGCCGCTGCATTACCTGTGAATTTCAGCATTTAGTTCCTCGAATGCTGAGGAACTGAATGCTGAAATTCACCGGTAATGTATATTTTCTTAGGCAGTAGAAACAAAAATTAGCCAGAGGCACCCGCCATTTTTTACTTGTTGACCTTCAAATGCGCCAAAAACTGCTCATGACGTCAAAGGACTTCTAAAAGATTAAGTCTCCAGGCGCACTGCGAGCTTTGTCATGAATCCCTGGGAACCCGAAGTAAGGCGCGCAAGCATAAACCACTGTCATCAGCGTCCTCGTCTCCAAAGTTTCTTTTTAAACCCTCTTCATTGCGTGCAGGAGTTTGCAGTTAATACATTGTTAACAGGCGTTTAACACATTTAATGTAATGGCCTGCCAGAAAATTTGCGAGAGTTCCTTTTTAACGTTTTTTCCCCCAAGGTTTTTTTTTCCTTTTTTACCATCCTGAGTCGCACACTAACTCGAGTCTTATTTTTTTTTAAGTCATGTACTTAGGTCAGTTGCAGGATTCGAACCGGTGTTCACTTGGTTTCTCGACGAGGATGCTGACCACTGGGCTGTGGTTGGTCACCTTGCTCGGGGTCCCAGGACCCGTGATGCACTAAAGACTAGCTGTGCACCTAAATACTAGCAGTGCACTAGTGGTGCACCTAAAGACTAGTGGTGCACTAGCGGTGTACCTAAAGACTAAAGTTTTCCTCTGTCTTGTTACTGGGACTGGCGAGGTTAAGGAGCGCTTTGGCTTTTTGACTGGCCGTACCATTTTGAAAGGAATTTTGTAGTGAGCCTGATCGACTTCTATAAATCACCATTCTTGGAATTCAATCAGAAATGAAAGAACGGCATTGTATAACCATCCAAATTTTGTAAACTTTACAAATAAAAGTGGTATTAAAAGCACGTGGGCTTGTCTTTTAATTGCTGGTTGGAGAATTCACAATTCAAAAAAAGTCAGCGAACCTTGATACTTCACGTCTTCTTTAATAATTCACATTATCTGTAGTGTATGAGTGGAGAAAAACTTCCACGGAAAATTTCGGAAATTTTTCCGGTAAACTTCGAAAATTTCCACATGATGGAAAAATGTATAGTTTGAGCATTAATATTGGCACATACATGTGTATACATATTTTTTTTATTTCTTCCGACAAAATTTTAGTAAAGGACGTATGTCGATGACAGTAAACAGTATACTATCACTGAAAATAATAGTGTAGGAGAGTCAATTTCGAATTAATTTGTACAGTTTAAAGTCGGTCGGTGGAGGGGGAATATTAAAATACAGGCAAGTTTGTCTAGTGCATTAACTCAATATTGAGAATCTTATTAACAAATAGAGGTACTTTGGAATATTAGCACAGCTTTTAGTGTGTTTAAGTTTATATTTGTGTTATGATCGTAACAAGCTTCAATAGGGACTTTTTTGAGTTACAAATTCTCCCCCCCCCCCCAAAAAAAAAATTCTTGGTGTTATCAAGAATTTATAGGGTTGGGGAGGGAGGAGAATTTGTGACTTGAGACACCTTCTGATACATCTTCGATTCATTCCTATTGTAGAGCAGCGCCATGTGACGTCATATGGCTACAAGAGAGATACCTGCAAGGGGCACTAGATTGAAATGGTGGGTTAAACAACGGCACTTCTAGTCAAGCCAGTGCTTTGAGAGTGGATTCCGTAGGCTTAAAAACCCGTTGTTTTCTCCAAACCGTTGTGCTACTTAGGTTGTAATTGGAAAATAAAGATTTCACTTACTTAAAAATGTCAGCAACTGCCAACAAATCGACAAAAATCGCGCGTATTAGGCCTAAGAAATTCAGTCTAATAGCATTGGCTTCAATAAGAGGCTCTTCTTTCCCAGTGCACCTTGCAGCTAACCCAGTTACTGGCTCCACCATAGAGTTATATACAATAATACTACGTCGTGTCACTGCCCTATTCCTGTTAGTTCCGTCTACGTTTATGGAGGGCGCCGTGAGTTTTATGTGGGAATTTCTACTCAAGTTTTCAGCGTAAAATTAAACTAAACTAACCGAAACTAGCTTGTGTTTAATTATGATTTAGTTTAGTTTAGATTTGGGCCGAAAAATGTGCAAAAATGACCAGATGGTTCGTGTGGTGCCCTCTGAAAACTCGGGTGGAACTAACTGGAATGAATGTAATGCGTTTCAATAGGGACTTTTTAGAGTTAGAAACTCTCCTCCCAAACCCTCTAAATTCTTGGTGTTATATGTATTACTCTTCTAGATACCTCTTCTGTTAGTTAGCTTTTTGGAAAACGTGACAGGAAACTTACTATGCTAATAAAAGACCTTTGCAATAAGTCTCCAATTTTTCCGGAAATTTTCCGAAATTTTTTCCGAAATATATTTGTCCTTTTGATGTGCAACCCTAATCTTCTTACATTATAAACCAAAGTCTCAGCAGAAATGAAGCAACCGCAACGACGACCTCCGGAAGGGGAACAATGAAAACGTGCGAGTGTGTCAATTCTTTGGCTTGAAGTTAAAACCGGAACGTTGTTGCCCTGAAAAGAAGTTGAAATTGGCACATTGTTGCCCCGAATAACAATAGGCACTAACTAACAATTATCCTTCTAACCGTCCGTGGTAATCTCAAGGGCAAGTATTACATGACGTCATGCACACTTCTTCTTCACACGGTACGGATCGCTTAAGCCACAGCGAAAGACTGGGAGTTGGGGGGGAGGGACAAAGTGAGCTGTTACCATTAAGCATACGATTACGCATTAACTGAACCTAGAAGAGAACAAACAAACAAGCACGGGAGCCGTGTACGTGTTCAACTACGTATAGCAAAGAGGAGAAAGGGAAGGAAACCAAGAGGAGATGGAGAGGACGGGATAAAAGGAAGAGGGGAGAGAGAGGATTGGCATAAAGGGGGAGTGTTACACAAACAAAAATCGACTGTTGCAGTGAACGATCAGGCAGCACCGAGCAGTACTGGGAAACAACCACGGGTCAAACAAATCCCCGGGCGAAGCTGGGTACGATGCTAGTTAAGTGAAATAAATCTGCCTTCCCCCTTTTCATTTTCCGTCCCGGAAAGAAAATGGTTAGAATTGTACAATATTTGTAAACTTTCGCTTCATTCAGTTCGAAAGACGAAGAGAAAGAAACACCGTTCTGATTGACGTCTTTCTCCACAATGTATTTTTAAGCTGGATCCTGCGAGTCTTAACTGGATGTATATACGAGAGGAGGCTCATCGAGCTGCTTGCCTTCCTGCCTTCCTGTCACAATTATTTATGTCAATATTAAAACATGTGCAAAAGTGACATGCTGCAGCTATTATAAGGTGGTATTTGGTTTGTAATAAATCTGGCTGCTGTGTAACGGGATCTGTTGGCAAAATGAATTTTTCCAGCTTTAGATTTATGTCGCTGCGTAGCGTTGCGTGATGTTGGAGGCGTCGAAGTATTCGAAACAGTTTTTAAAGGTTAGAATTTATGGGAAGAGTTTTATTTTTTTGTAGTTTTTTCTCCCTCCGGGATTAATTTTGGGGAAGTTAAGTAAACATTATGAGGGCATGAAAGTTTTCTGCAAATATGCGGATTTCCAATTTTTCTTTCAAGTTGAGCAAATATTTTCCATTGAACTTCGTTCCTGTAATGATCCTAACACATTTTGACACTGCTGCACACACTGCTGTTTCTTTTTTATAATTAATACCGGTATCGGATCAGTTTACGCTTCATCGGTATCAAATCGGATCGGTAAAGCTCGTATCGGCCGATCCCTAAATGTGAGAGGGTTGTTATGTAGCTCGACTTTTTAAAATTTTTATTCCTACTATTTTAGCTAACGAGTTACCACTTAATCGCAATACTACTTAAA
The DNA here is from genome assembly GCA_023313725.1 of Lithobius niger. Taxonomy (NCBI): domain Eukaryota; kingdom Metazoa; phylum Arthropoda; class Chilopoda; order Lithobiomorpha; family Lithobiidae; genus Lithobius; species Lithobius niger. Next base: position 53,298 of record JAHWFP010220088.1, on the reverse strand, counting down.
GGGCAGAGTTAGCATTTGCTGCAGAACAAAACCAAAATCGTGAACAGTATATTTGTCTTACTATAGTGAACGTAGGTACGCAGCACAACCAACAGATCACGAAACGTAAAATTGTTACTTTGCCCACGAGATACCGGCCCACGTAAATAGCAATGCTTAAAACAAGTATAGATTTATTGATGTAAACTTACCTCCTAATTGTAATTTCTAAAAAAAACGAAAAGATATCACTGGCAAAAAACTATATTAAAATGTGTGATATCTCTCCAAAACAAAAGTTATTCTTGATTCCTGCCAAGTTACATTTGGGCGGGATTCCTAACAAATATCCTGAATTAAAGTCAAGTATTTATTTTAAACTTCAAACATAAAGTTAAAAACTGATAACTGCGATTTAAGTTTTTTTTTTTTTTATTTACATTAACTTTCGAACAATTTAATTTATTCTGGGGAACTAACTTGGGTAATGGAAATTTATAACACTGAGCTAAATAAATGTAATCTGGATAAACGTGCTAGTCGTTGAGCAGTTTGAAATTCTTTGTATATATACGGGCAGCATGTGTGATGTTTTCGGTAAAACTGTTGTGGCGGAGATGTTTTACCCTTATTTTACTTTAGGTTTCGGGTTTAAAAGGACAAAAATGAATTAAGTAATTTAAATCAGGAATAACAAAATATGACGAACAATCAGTGAACAAGTCCAATTCAATCTGTGTGAGGGTGGTGGGTACAACTGGAAAAAAAAATAGTGTACATCTTATTCCTTGTAGATATGGCATTCTAAAGATTACCATGGATTATCCATAGATTACCTAAAGATTATCAGTGAATTAATATTTAATTACCTGTTACATTAACTCTTGATTACCAAGATTGCCTGGCTAAAACCACACTTCGGATTACTGGACATTGCTTATACTTTCTATTACTGGAATACTACAAGGAATACTTCAGATTACTGAATAATTACAAGGAATTTTTCAGATTACTGGATTACTACGCACAACACTTAGGCTTCCATCTGATTTTCTGAGTTTCCTCCGTACCAGGTTACCACCTGGGAATAACGCAGATTACTGAAGATTACCATGAAATGCCATCGGAATGCTAGGATTACACAGTGATTACCAAGTAATAATATAGATTACTCGTGGATTACCAATCACTTGTTCATTGGAATACCAAAGTTGATACCCCCTCGACACTAGCGGTTGACTAAACCAGGACCTTCCCGCTCCTCTTTAATGTGTTAGTTAACATACTGAAATAAGAACTCGATTGTCGCCTGGACTCGAAGCAGGATCGTAGCTTACCAGATTTTTACTCCAACGCATTTACCGGCTGAGCCATCATAACGTGGAAATCGGACTTTTCTTCTAAAATTCGTTGTAACGGAAATGTATTTTGTAGTCCATGTTTTTTAAGTTGGAATTGAACTCAATTCCACGATTTAGACTCCTCTCTCTTTCGTAACGAAACTCTTCATGCACTCCTGTTTAATCTATGTTAAAGGCGATTGTTTCTATTCTCCTACGTCGTACAGTCTTGTTAACATTAGAGGAAATCCTCGTAAATGTTGCAAATCAATTTTTCTTGGGATTCTGAAGAGTCGGAGGGTATAGGGTCCTTTAATAAAAATTAACAAAGAAAAAATAACCGACAAAGTTGAAATCAGTGAGGAGTAGGAGTGGCACGAAACACACATTTTATATCATAAAAAAATTTTAAATTATTGCGATAATCTATAATATCTCGATAAAACAAATTTTCAGGCTGGAATAACCATCTTAAATTTGTTAATTAAAAAATACCTTGGCTGAAGCCTACAATGGACTTTTACGAGAGATTGTGTGGCACTGGCCATTTGCCCAGTACACATTAAAATGCACTTGTATCATTGTCGTTAGTTGTGCTGCTATGTTAATTAGTGCTGGGCGGTATCGGAAATTTTCGGTACGGTCCGGTATCGGTATTCTGAAAAAAAATATTTGTTATTTTCGGTATTCCGGTATCGGTATCTTCGGTAATTGAAGCATACCCTCGTGCCAAACTGCTACTAAATGCTACAGGGCATACCAGGCTGTTTTCCGATGTCTGATTTCAACATCAGTGCACCTCTGCTGCACTGATGATTGGAATAGGTCTTGGAGATCGGGTTAGTTTAATCGTTGCTCGAAGTAAACACCTCTTAAAACGAAGCATAAAATCTAGGAATCGACTGAATCTACTTTTACCAAATCCAGATAATTTACAAGATTGGCTGAATCAGATCCGGATCCTAACCGAATCCAAAAAAAAAAAAAAAAAAAAAAAAACATTTGGATAGATGTTTATGTTTTGTACAGACTTACTGTTCACTCTACCTGAATGATTGAGTCAACTTTAAAGACTGAATAAATATTTTCCAAATTGGTCAATGGTTTTTCCCCTTATTAACTTCTTAACAGTTTATGCTACCAATTTGCATTTAGATCCGTTGGAAAGCGGGTGAAAAAACGCTTCGAATGGTATATTGGAATGTCCAAATCGGCCAAAAATTGGCGAAGTTATTAAAAAATCAGCTAGACACTAGAAATGTACGGTCTTTCGGTATTATGCAAATACCGATTACAGTTTCGGTATTAAAAAAAATACCGATAACCGCGTTAAAATACCGCCCAGCACTACTGGTAATCAATGCTTAAATATTGTTTGCATTACTTTAACTCTCCTACAGTCAACTAAAGGGGCTAGCAACAGCATTGCACGCTTGAGTAGAGCGCCCTTGCAACGCCGCAAACAGCTTGTTTCATAGCTATTATGGTTTCCGAGATATGACAATTTATGCATCGGTGTTTGGACGATAACTCGATAAATCAAAAAAAGTGCGATAGGCGATAATCAGAGAATGTTTTTATCACGATATTATCGAATTATCGATTCACCCCTAGTGAGGAGTTAAATGAAGCATCAATTTAACGACTGTTTTCTAACAAAATAATATTAAATCTTAATTTTAACTGCCAATAAGATTAAAGGTCGGCTGTGTTTGCTTGTATACAATTAAAATTGAAATTAAGAAAGGTGATGAATAATTTTAGGACTGTAGGATACGAGAGTGGCGATATATGCTGCAACTATCGCTTCATGTTCCATCCCTTGTCACAAGGCCGTTTGGGAGAGAAGCCGTGGGTTTTTTCCCCCGCTCTAGACCAGGTTAAAAACATAGCATGTTTTACCAAAGAAACAATAAACGGCGTCAACTTTACGGCACGCACTTGAACTGGCGTTGAGTCAGGAGGCGAGACACGTGGTTTGTACCTCAGTCGGCCTTGGCTTGAAGACGCCATATCCTCCAACGCATGCCTGGGTTAATCGGAGCACGCGGAGTATTTTTCGAACGTTTGATACCTGTACAGCGTATGTTCGGCGTTTGTTAGAGGTACATTCCGCCTGCTTTCTAACATCCACACGTAGATCGCATGTTACCATGGCACCGTTTCTCGAGACTCAAGAGTAATAATACAAGGCTAGCTCAGATAGTAGCTGCGTTCCTCGCAACGAGAAACGCAGCTACTATCTCAGTTGGCCTTGGGCGTAGTAGTAGACGAAACAGTAAGAACGCAAAAATTGTGTCGTTGCAAACCAGAAAGATTTTCGTATTTTAGCATCACACTTCATACTTTTTTAGGCTAGTATCTTATAATTTTTTTTCGGAGATCTATTGGCATAAATAATTTTTATTTTTACCGCATTAGTCTTTTAGATTTTTGATCTCACGGTAATTATTAGCATACGATTAAAAATTAGTACGTGCACATAGAGATGAACCGTTATGGTTACTGTAAGCGCGCAAAGGATCATTTAATCGCAGGAGCCTATTAAATTAGTTCCCAATTTTCAACAGAAAATCTCTTAGACGCCACATTTTAAAACGGATTTTTAGCAAGTAGTTGACTAACGCTAAGTAAATAGAATTTTGGGGCCATACTTGATGGGGAGGATCGAGAAAAAATGTCGTTGGGAGGAATGTACCTTTACGGGTATTCCAGAAAATAGATACCACCAGTCGTTCCCCATTCGGCCGCGGCCCACAATCAGAGATGGACATGCTGTAATGTTATCACAGACACTCCGTCGGCCCTATAGGGGGCTTTCGTTTATACATCTTCTGATAATTTGTATCTTAGAAAATCAAGCCGTGGTAAAATCGTGGCTTTAAATAGGCCTATATATATCGTTTTGTTGTGGTGACCGCGAAAGATACTTTAATAACTGCTAAGTAACATTTTAAATGCAGAACGCACGAGCTCGTAGCGTGAAATTTAGTAATCAATCCCCTAATGTGTTCCGGTCCTTGTCGGCTGCTGCCATCTAGCGTTGCACCGGTGAAGCTCGCCGGAGCAACAACATATGCCGAAGAAGCCAGTCGGCACCGATGTTTGGCCAGACATGGTATCTTGTGGATCACTCTATGAGCTATCTGCATGCTTTTGGAGTGCAGGAGTGCTTCTCGTGCGTCACTCGGAGTGCCTTGGACCGCTAGTGAATACCTGAGTGCTACTGGGGCCGTTTGGAGTGCAAAGAATGCGTTTTTGAGAGCGATCGTGTGCCCGGTGTGAGACATGCAGCAGCAGCTGTACTTGTGTGGTGTATGACGTGATTGATCCAACGTTAACGTGTGCGAGAGCTTCGGTGTCGCCGGTGGTTATAATCAGTATTTGCTTGAGTTAAATTACATTTTTTTTAATGGTTAAATTTTCTTAATTCGGTCTTTCAATTTGCTGAAAACCGTGGAAAATTGGGACTGTTTCGTTTTTAAAGTTGGTGGTTGTACGTTTTGTTTATTTTCGGCGTGCATTGACGTGAGGATTTTGGAAATTTGCCCGGAATTTGTGTTTGACTTGTGCTCGTTTTTGATTTAGTTTAAAAGTTAAAATACGCTGCTTTGGGTGCGGTTTTTCCCCCCCTATAGTTAAAACTCTACAATTATATTATTTTTGTTCCCCTGTTGTTGTTTATTTTCTAAGAACGGGTATTTTTTTTTCTTTGTGGGAGCAGTTTGTAAATTTTAATTTTAAAAGAAATTGGGAGATCTTTGGGTAAAATTTGCAGGTTTAGGGTATAGTTTTTCGTTAATTTCGATTTCTTTTTTAAAAATTCGTTTGCTCATTTTCACGCAAGATTCTTTGGTCATAGCTCACGTACGGCGCTGAATTATTGCAAGTAAAATATTTTTTATCGTCCGGTAGCCGTACATTTACCTACCTTAAATCTTCTTTCCGTTAAATTAAAAAAAAAAGAAATAGTTCATGCATTAACGGTCAACTCGTTCAGATGAATTTAGCCTTGTTTTGACGACGGGAATATCTTTTTTGGGCTTCAACATTAACTTTTTTCGGAAGCATAAAACATTAAATTCTGCATAATTTTATTTTATTCTCTCCCTCATTACTACATGAAACTAGCGCGACAACACAAATATTATTCGTATGCTCCACCCGACTGATCTCGCGTTGTTGTCAAAGTGTCACGGCGTTGTAACCACGTCGCTGAGGCCAGCAGATCGATTTGTGGATATCAGTAGTCAGCCTGCGGATGTAATCTTCGCTCTTAACGTGTTGACGGGGCTTGGCGGCCAGCCTTCCCCTCCGATGCCGTCCTGCTGCTTATATTAAAACCTGGATCTCTCACCTCCTCCCGAGTTAAAGTGCTTGGGAATTCCGTGCAGCAATCTGTTTTGAAGATGATAGTGCCAAAATTGTGAAGGATTGGTACGCCGACAGGTTTCATTCACGAATAGCCCGCGTGCAGTGCGGTTTTGCATTTGCTCCGCCCATTGTAAAGTGCACCTTTTAAATATCAGATTAGGTGTAGCTTTCAGGTATCATCCGGGGAAGCGCACCTTTTGTATATCCGTCAGTAAAGTGTACCTTTGATTTATACAATACATAATGGTAAAACGAGTGTTCGGAGTAAAACTCGAGTGTTTCTCATCAAATTTCTACCATTTATTTACCGAGCAGAGTAATATTCTAGTGCGCATGCGTGATTCTGTTTGAAAACTGATAGAACCGTTAACTTTGAATTGTTAATTATTTTAATTTAAACAGCTTTAGCGGTTAATACTTTTGAACACATGTGCAGCGAGAGTCTAACATCGACTTCCAAACGACTACACTAACCATTTTAGCAGTTTTGGTTTATTGGTGTTGACGTATGACCATTACGAACTTCAGTCGGTACCGTACGAGGTACGGTTTGAAAGGTACACGTGGCTGTTACGTACTGATTGAGTCTGCATTTGTGTTTCTAAGTTTACGGTTTATGAAGTGCACTGGCTAAACCTTTACCAAGATGATTAATACGTAATTTAACGGTTGTTGTGGGCATAACAAAACGCATAATGTCTCGGCATAACGCAATGCTCCAATAGCTTTTGAGTTACGCATGGAATTTACGATATTGGACACGTGTTTCGGACTGGTGTAATTAATTAAAAGCGTAACATTACAAGCCAGCAACAGCGTGTTATGGCAACCAGGCTGTCATATTTGTGAATTAGAGCCAAATCCAGACCGTTCTGACATATGATATTACGGTTCCCATGTCTAAATCGGACGGCATATTTCTCCGAAATTGATGCATTGACCTTTCAGCACTACTGCAAAGTGCCAAATATCGTGCGTTGCGTTTGTGTGGGCGTAGTCCCATCATCCGGTTAGGCTTAAGTCGCCCGAGTGGTGCTACTTGGTGCTGCTGGCTTCTACCGTTCTGCTTTCGCTACCTACCGTAATATTGATCCACTACAGCTGTGGGTTGTGCCTTAAGTGTCGGCTTGCGTTTCGGTGTCTGTCGTGTCGAGTCGACGTGCGCAGCCCAAGGTCGTTGGGTGCAGGCTGGAAACGGGGAAAAAAAAGTTGTCCGGTAAACTGTCCACGTGTTGTATTGGTGGTTTTATTCGTCGCTGGTGGAGTTAATTTTACTGTGTGTAATATGATCTGTGCGTGTTTTGGAGTACGCATTTTGGAGTAGAGGAACAAATTGTGGTCTGCTTACTTGGTTGTGTCAGCCGTCTGGTAAATGTTTACATTTTTGATCTTGTAATTCAGGCCCTTATAAATAATTGGGTTTGGTAAAGTAGACCTTAACTTGTTTAAAATAGCAGCAGTTAAGTTTGCTGGTTAACGTAGGATTTATGTTCGTATGGATTGCTAAAATATCAGCGAATAAAGTATGCCTTTCAGATAACTTCCTGTAAAGCACACCTTTCAGATATCAGCCAGGGAAGTGCAGCTTTCAGATATCGGCCAGTGAACTTTTTTTTCCAAAAAAGGTTGTAAATTGACATTGGAACCTTGTTGAATTACGACGTCTACAGAACAAAGATGACGCTTGAAGATAGGCAAAAAAATTAAAAATCACAACATTATTCATATCCCTCGTTGTGTTTTGCCGTTCCAACATTGTCGATTTGAAACTAATTATTAGACCTCACCTAACATAAGAAGTCTTAACCAATGAAAGCGATAATACGATATTGCAAGCTTTCTGCACTGTGAAAAGGCCATCTCTCCTGCAGTAAGCTAAAGAAAAACTGCATGACAGTTAGAATTGCAGATTCGTATTCGCAGTGTTTGTAATGTGTAATAGTTGTAGATACAGCAACTCCACCCTCATGTTCCAACATCCGAAACTGTGATTTTCAAACGACTACCCGACATACTTGCGCTAGGATTGATTAATCCTATCAAGGGACCAGAGAACACTCATCAATCCCTCAGTCACCCTCTTGGAGAGTAATAGCTTTTCCAGCCCTCCTTTTAATCCCTCATAGGAGAGATGCTCCCCTGTCTCCCGTTCTGTCCACCCCTCTCGTTCAGTTGACTGCAACTACTAATGAAACTTTCCCTACTTGCCACCAGGGGGTCGGTCTAGAGGTGTGAGTCATTGGGCACGGTCGACTGCTCTTGCCGTGTTTCGCATAACTATACAATCTTGTCCCCGCTGTGCGGTAGTATAATGAAATTTCGTCGTGGAATGGACTGTTGATATGTTTTTTCTCTCTTAATTTGGTGCTAAGAAGATGCTTCCGATTGTAAGGAATTCTTGACACGATTTTGTGTATGTGTGTGTTATGATCAAAAGGGTACTAAACAGGACAGGAAGCTAAACGTAAAGTACACCTTTTAAATATCAGGTTAGGAGTAGCTTTCAGATATCAGCCAGGGAAGTGCACCTTTCATATATTCCTCAGTAAAGTGCACCTTTCTGATATTAATACACCTGTGTTAATGGGATAGCAATTATAGAGATTTTGTGGTGATCATGTCATTTTTGAGGTGTTACTTTTGAGGTGTTCGTACTTAACTATTTTCACCTTGTTTGCCGACACTCTGAATGCTGATCAGAATTTTTTTTAAAAAGCACGATAAGATGTGTAAGGAAATATTACTCCTTTGATGTTACAAGAGTGCATCAACAGTTTGCCAGTACTAATGAAGAAAAAACAGTTCATATTTTAAGTGACAATTTTTCAATCTTTGGTCTAGTCTGTAAATATTTGTCCAAAACAAGCGGTGGTGGGAGTTATTTTTTGTGGTTTCTAAAACCTGCCCTTTCCGTCATTCAGTGTCTTAATTAACAATTTCGGTAACGTTTGCTTATTGCTCTGTGTGCCATGTTCTAAACTCGTGCCCTACTTGCATTGGTCTTCAGTTTTAAGTTTCAAGTTGTATGTCTGAATTTCTGCTGCACGACATGCACATATCGATTTGATTTAACCTGTTCGGTTATGGGGAAAAAGGTTTCGTATAACTGCAAGGTTCACAGAAACAGACTCGGTTGAATTTGTGGTTTATGGTTTCGAGCTTATTTGCCACCAGTATTTTTTATCACGGCATTTGAGAAAGTCACACGGAAAGTACTATCATTGTCTTACTGAGGCGCCGTTTGGGTAGTTTTAAATTTGTCCGTGGATTCCAAATTGATAATTGCGTTCTCCTGAATTGAACTTATGGGAAAGAACCAGTTAACAAAAGAAAGAAATCTCATCAAGGCCTTTAAATTTTCGGGAAAGGACTTGTGTGAAACCTTTTTGGTTGCAGGGGATGGCCTTGTTTATGTATCATTAGGTAGAAATCGAATTTCCTAGTACAGGCATTTTTTTATTTATCGCTAAGCGCAAGGAGCACTCAGTTTGATGATATCGAAAGGGTGCACACTCATCCTCACATTGGTGATCCATCAATTGTCAGTTCTTTTCCTTGGCATTATCCAGACTTCAGTTCGTTATCAGTTCTTTCTGTCAACATGAGTGCCATGAACCCACCCATGCTGTAAAAGAGTGATAAGGGTTTATTTGAACCTTTTTTTTCTCCCTCCTTCGTATCGAGCGTGAAGAAAGACAGAAGGGGGAAATTTAAGTCGCAGTTCCATTTTGTGATTGAAAACGAATTTAATTTTGTGAAATGTGAAAATTTAGCTCCAGCACTCTGCAGAAAGCCAATTATCTCCCTGTTTTTGTTGGTTGCCACGACAAATGGGCGACTGGTCCCAACTGTAACAACTTAAGTCCAAACGGGACAGTAAATATGCTTACGAGTGATTTCAGAGCACCTTATTTACCGAGTAGGTATCATGTTACTATAAAGTCTGATATTTTTCAAGTATCGCCCAATACCGTGCACCTTTCAGACATCCAATAAAGTTTGCCTTTGAATATCGGCCTGTAAAGTGCACCTTTCAGACATCAGCCAGCTAAGTGCAGCTTTCAGATATCAGCCAGGGAAGTGCACCTTTCACATATCCACCATTAAAGTTGTTCAGCAGTCTCATTTTCATTGTACGTCGTGTCGTATGAAACGTTTTTTGGGTAGAAGTGCCAACAAATACCTCAGCAACGCTTTCCGATACGGTTAAAATTACCACATACGAACGTATAGTTTAATCTATTCGTAATCCTTTGTAGTGCTACTAGAGTATTGTATTAGTGTCTGTTGCCTGGTTGGTGGATAATTATTTGTCGGCTGTATTTTGCCTCTGTTGCCTTTTGCCTGTCAGTATTCACACTTTCACAGGTCGACAGTATTCATCAGTATTCGTCAATACTTGGTGCTTGTTATTAGCTGTATACTGTGCCTACGCTTTTGTGAAATATTAGCTTTTGACTTTTGGTGTTTGCCAATTTTTTTTACCAGCAAAGTACAAAATTGTCTCCCTGATACACAACTACGCCACGCCTTCTGTGCTTCGCAACTACAAAACGCCTTCCGTGCTACCCCTCCTAGAATATCAGTTCAGTGCTTCAGTTCTGCAGTGCTACTAGTGTGTTTACGTTGAAGTGCTTCAAAATGGTGGTGGCCCAGCTATCCACATAAAAGGGGTGAAGTGACTTGGTGTAACGACCATGAGTTTGATGTTTTGCCCAACTTGTCAGTGTGACACGCTGAATTACAAGTGGGTCATTGTTTCTTAAAACCAAAATGGCGGCGTGGTGCCAGTGGTCGTATCGAGAAGACAAAGGAGATGTCGTTCGGAGACGTCACCGACGTCCTCACAGTTGGCACAGTTCCACGCAGACCGTTTACTGTAAGTATCTGATTGTATGTACTATGATTTTTGGTACACGTAAAAATGTACCAGTAGATGCAGAAAGTGTGGTGACTGGGTAACGTGGTTAGCTGGAGGGCTGAATGCTTTCACTTATCAAGAACGAAAGTTAGAGGTTGGAAGGCGATCAGATACCGCCCTAGTTCTAACTCTTAGAGGTAGGACTACGGCATTTGAGCTCAAATGTTGAGGGTTCAGTTCCCGCTCATGCAGTCCAAAAGGCAACGGAGATAGGTTGTTATTTGTGTGTGTAATATGCAAAATTATTTCCGTGAATTTTTTAATTTTATCCGTTTTGTTTTCCCGCCAAAATTTGGCAATATTTTTTACTATATATTCAGTGTAAGAAAATAAGATTTTACATTTGGCGTAAAATAACTAAAAAAAAAATGTTAGCCATCCATTCGGCGGTCTGTGTGGAGTCTTCAAAAGTCTCCATTTTAAAGCTGAGATTTGGCCTTCAATTCCTCCCTCTGTTTTTGGTAACCACGTGTGGATGCGACGGCGAGAATTTTCTGCATTCACGAGTTTTCCTTGTGAGGTTTTTATGATACGCCTCCATACAACTCTGCAGCATTATGTCTTTGGCGTCGATTCGGCCGCATGCTACATGGTTTGCACAAACCGGAAGAACCTGTCTAACCTGGAAAACTCAGGAAATTTAACCAAGTTTGAAACTCGGGGAATTCTCTCATTTATCACAAAAAATCTGAAAGCCTCGGGAAAAAACAAAGCCACACTAGACCTAAATACAAAAACATAATACAGGGTGGTCCACAAAAAACTGACAACCCAATATTTTTTAAGTCCAACTTTTCTAGTTAGCACCCCCTCAGAACCAGGAGAGGATAGAAATCTTCCCGTTTCATTAGCTTTGATTTCTGTCCTACCCTGGTTCTGAGGGGTGCTAACTGGAAAAGTTGGACTTAAAAAATGTTGGGTCGTCAGTTTTTTTGTGGACCACCCTATATTAACACATTGTATCAAAAAATATTATAATATAATATACAATTTATTGTGACTCTTAAACACAAAAGGATAAAGATGGGATCGCTGGTGTTCCACTTTAACTTTACATAATTACTTATAAATATAAAATATCATTAAAATATCGTAGTAGTATTGTAATAGTAATAATAATTATAATAATACGATAAAAAAGTGTGAAAATTAGTTGAATGTAAAAAAGCCAATTTCCACAAATCAGCATAAAAACTAGGTTACATTTCGATGTACATATTCTGCAGCATCGTCTTCTGACCAAATAATTCAGCAGTAAACATCTTCCTCAAGTTTTACTTAATAATTATGGCATCAAATGGGTTAAAATGTCACTTAAAACTCTTGAATGAGAAGAGTCTTATCAGTAAGTGACGTTTTTAACATTGATACCAAGTGATATGCAGATGTTAAAATACCAAAAAAATGGTGGTACTGTACTGCTCTGATTTGCTATGTAACTTCGCTGCCGCGCTCACTACGGATCAGAAACCGCAACAAATCACAAATTCCATGAAGATTTGTGCATGGCGAAGTGTATTACACCAACATTTCCCAAACCGAAATATCTTGCACCTTGTCCAGCTCCCACCATTACCTAACATTGTCAGACATTGTAATTTTCCGTAATTTTGTGATGCTATTTTCCTGGTATTTCCGTATTTTTCTCACATTGTTCGTATTATTATTTTTGTCTTTATTGTGTCTATGTTGGCATTTTATCAGGGGTTCACTTTAATTGTGCCATTTAAGTTAAATTCACCGTCTGCTAAATTGATGAGGGCCGAAATGAATGTCACTTTAGCGAAACATTTAATTAAATTGCCGCTGATGCAATTAACCGTAAGCGGACACTTAGAACCGATTCTCCACGAGTGCTTGTTTCGTAATTAGAAGGACTCCATTGCAGCATGTCAAGGAGAAAAACTGAAGTTTCGTTTGCTAAAACGACACTCGGGGGTCACTCATGCTCCGGAGATTGCTTATCACCACGTACAGTTAGTTGGAACCGAAGACCGAAATTCTGGTTTTCAACGTGTCTTGAAAGAACGCAACAAAACACTACTACCTCGGAAGAACACAGAATGGTCCTGCTCTTGAGATAACCGATCCAAACTATCCCAATTTGTGTGTGCGAGAGGCTAAATAAATTCGTGAAGTGCGGCCCTATTCGGCTTTGGTTGCCGTAACCTAACCGACCTTTTAACAAAACTTACGACACTGGTTAAAACTTGCGAGGTTTGTTGTAAAATGGTTACGGTTAGAAGTGACTGACACCACAAAGATTTACGCTTGGCCCCAGATTACTTCTTCCCTTGTACTAGGAATTGCGAACCAGACTTGCTCGATTTACCAAATGCCGTTTTGGACGCAGTTACCACGGTTGTCGAATTGTACGTCGTTTACAAGATTGTCTAGTGGTGACGATGGATTGGTTGTCTAGTGGAGACGTCCCATGCACACACCTCGATGTGTGTGGAAGTTCCGGTCTATATGGCACCGTTTAGGCTGCTATTATACCGAGCGGGCAAACGGTGCCGTGTTTTAGGCTACTATTCAAAGAGTGCCGTTTAAGACAGCAGCTACGCGATGTCGGAACACTGCCGCAATTGACAACTCTTGCAACTGCTTCTACGGTCGCAGTGAAGCCACCCGTATGGGTTGCTTCTGTTAGTGACTAGCCTGCCTATTTGGTTTCGCTCGTATAGCCAGGCTGTGTCACATTGTTGTGCTCCCAGCCGAAGCCATGGTGCCAGGAGGCAAAGAGCCATTTTTTTTTAGGTAATTTCAATCGGAAATTCCTAGGATCTTTTAAATGCCACATTTGACATGAGCTCAAGGCATCACCGGGCCAAAAATGCCAGGGGTGGCAGAAGTCAGGTTCGCACCAAGGACTTCTTTCTTAGGACATCAGACCGTCGTCGTGCTAACACCAGGCTACTTTGCCCCCAACACCGTAAAACTGCACGGCTTCTTTGTTGTGAAATGACTAGAACTGATTTTTATGGGTTTGAATGACCCAGCACAGAAGGGTGATTTGGCATTATGTAATTGTTGCAATTGTCACAGAAGCATGATTAAAAACTATTCCGCTAGTGTGTAATGGTGTTCAAAAGTCAATTACTGGCTTGAATTTGTTGACTCGTTTCCACGTTTTACACTGTTGAAAAAAATTTCTACGAAATACTGACAAAGAATTCACGAAATATTGACAAAGACTTTACGATATATTGACAACTAGCTGTAAAGTCCGTCATGAAGACGGACAACTCTAGGAGTACCATTGCACCATAACAGTGAAATGTGTAATTTAAATAATTCCGGTTCTTGAAGATGGGTAATTGCGGTAAGGTTGCTTCGCTCACTCAAGCCATGTATCTTGTGATTCATTTCACCATCCTTCATTCATTTCCGTTACCCGGGAGCAGACGGTGTCTTTCACGTCCTGTGTCCTGGTTTGTTTTTTTCGCACTGAATCCGACTGCGCATTTTCCGTGTCTTTGTAAGCCCTGTAACCCGGGAGCAGACATATACTTTTTTTGTTTTTCACTCAAGCCCGATTACGTGACTTCATGAAACCAAGTACAATGCCAGATGGAGAAGACATTTCTGCACAGCCTATAATATGTAGGCGGGCAAATGTAGGAGTACAACTGCCCCATAACAGTGAAATGTGTACTGTAATTTACAAAATGTAGGTTCTTGAAGGGGGGTAATTGCGGTAAGGTTGCTTCACTCACTCAATCCATGCATCCTGTGATTCATTCCACCATCTTTCATCCATTTCCGTTACCCGGGAGCAGACAGTGTCTTTCACGTTCTGTGGCCTGGTTTTTTTACCCGCACTTAATCCGACTGCGCATTTTTTTGTGTCTTTCAAAGCCCCGTTTCACGGGAGCAGTCATATTTTCTTTCGTCTTTTTCACTCAAAGCCCGATTACGTGACTTCGTGAATGCATGTTTGTAAAGACATTGTTGTTTGAAGCATTATTGCTTCTGCATTGTTTCCTCCGATAAATTCTTTTTCTTTTTCTGCCGGAAAAGATATTGTTGTTTTTATCATTGTTAAAGCATTGTTTAAAGCATATTTGGGCCAGCGCTGGCAAAAGAGTGGCAACTACCGTTTTGGTTAAGATACTTCACGATTTACAAGAATTTACATTGACAAAGAACTCAGAATGTAATGCAAAGAGTTCTTGAACATTGATTCAATATTGGAAACTGCCTGATAATCATTCAATGGAATTGATTCCATTAAATGTACATGCTTTCTCACTAATTTCCAGCATCTTGCACGAAATAGCAATACCCTTTGCAACATTTACATAGGTTAGAGTAAACGAAGCAAAACTGTTTCTTACGAGGGGAAAAATAGGAGAATGAATACCTTAACAACATTTACATGGGTCTGAAGTAATGTTGCAAAGCTCAGCCATGCAGGGAAGCCAACTGGGAGGAATATACCTTTAATTTCGAATATGATTGACTTGATTTCGACTTGACTTGGATGGGTGCCGAAATTATAAAATTAATTGGTAGGAACCTACTTGATGGCCGGCCAATTCCACAAAAATCCAAGCCAATTTTTACTTGATTTCGGGCCAAAATTCACTGAAGTTGTACAAATTTTGTGCAGTTTCTTAAACTATTATAACATTTTGTCCAAAATTGTGCTGGATTTGGATAAAATTGAATGATGGAATAGGTGAAAATATTTCCTTAAAGGCACATCATCCCTGTTGGCTTTCTTGTACAACTCAGTTTTGTAACATTAGTTCAAACGTATGTAAATGTTGCCAACACAGTCATTTTCTTGTTTTTTCTTTCGTGCAAGATGATTTTGTGACATTAACTCTATAACCTGTGTAAATGTTGCAAATGCTATTCTGAACGGGTTGCATGACATACCGGATGGATTTATGTCCCTTTAACCAACCGAGAGTTAACAGGATTTGTCACTGAATCGCATGGAAGTCAATGAATTGAAATTGATTTGTCAGAATGTGAAATGAAAAGCAAATGATTGGAAACTGAATTGAAGTGAAATATGGCAATGACTTCGTTGGAATTGAATTATTCTCGTGTATTGGAATTGTTCCGAATTATTTGTCAATGGAACTTAGGTAGAAAGGGATTTGAATTGCCATTCACTCTTAGTATCAATAATTTACGGGGTTGGGGAGGAAACTTTCTAACTCTAACCGGTCCCTATTGAAACCTGTTACATTCATTCCTATTAGTTCCGTCCGAGTTTTCAGAGGGCGCCACGCGTTCCATCTGATGAAATTTTTTTATTTTTCAGCTTAAATCTAAAGTAAACTAAATTACAACTAAGCTAAACTTAAATAATAATTAAATTCAAGCTAGTTTTGTTTAGTTTAACTTTAGGCTGAAAACTGAGTAGAAATTCCCACATAAAAAGTCATGGCGCCCTCTGTAAACTTTGATGGAATTAATAGGAATGAATCTAAAAATTAGTTGGGGATAAAGGTCAAAAATTCTCCCCCCCCCCCCCCCCCTTATAAATTCTTAGTATCAGCAAGAATTTATAGGGTTGGGGAGGAGAATTTGTGACTGAGAAGTCTTAGATACATTCATATTAGTTCAGTCTTAGTTTATAGAGGGCGCCATATGTTTTATGTGGGAATTTCTACTCAGTTTTTAGCTTAAAATTAAACTAAACTAAACGTAACTAGCTTGAATTTAATTATTATTTAGCCTAGCTTGGTTGTAACTTAGTTTACCTTAGATTTGGGGTAAAAAATTAGCAAAAATTATCAGATGGAACACGTGGCGCCCTTTGAAAACTCGGACTGAACTGATGGGGACGAAGCTTAACATGTTTCAATAGTGACTTTTTAGATTTACAAATTCTCCTCCCAAACCCTATAAATGCTTGGGTGTCAGTAAGTGACTTAAATCCCGTTGGAGTGGAGTGCCCATCATTTGCATTGAAAGGCTTGTTCTAGGTTAAAACATGTTTAAACAATTTCGTACATTTTACGCTATTTTAATCCCCGGAAGTACATAACCGAAAGGTTTATTCCGTCCCGTAATCCCATTTGGAAGACTATGCCTAGTCATGAAGTGCCGAAAACAAGCATCTTGTTTATTTACGACTTGTTGCTGCCGTAAAAATGTCCACATATGGCAAGTTTGCAGTTAATAACTCAAATTGTAACATCTCGCAGTTGGGGTTTGCACCCATTTTGGTAACGTGGTAAGATTATAGCGTAGGTACGATAATCCTGATGCAGATGGGATACGTGCTTGTTCTGTCAATTTTTTTTTAAACCTGACGCCATCATATATGGATGCCACCTAAAACAAGCTCAAAGTCGAACGGCTATACAAGGTGATCAGTTAAGTTGTGACACAGATTGATACCTTTTTTTTTTATGTTTCAATTTTTTTGGTGAGCCTCATGTCAGCCGAAGCAATTAATGCTTGTATGGCTGAACCGGCTCAATTTTGAACATTACCAGATTTTTTTTACAGAAGAAGAAATCTGGTAAAGGGAGGTGCCAGCTCGGAAATTCGATCCGGGAAACCTCCGATCATCATCGGGGCCGAAAGATTATCCAGAATACATCCCATAGCCGCTGAAGGAAGATGGTAGCCTCTCACGCTACTCTGGCCGGAAATCCTGGCTGGGACTTTGCCAAGATCCCCTTTCCATGGGTTCGACCAGATCCGCAAACCTCCAGCAACCAGGCGGAGGTCTCTCACCGCTCTGCCACGATGCCGACACTAAAGTAACTACTGAACGATATGTTATGAGACCCGGCTGATGTGATGAGGCCAAGAGGGGCCACTGATTGGACAAGAAATGGATGACCTTGCCAAATGTTATCAAGGTCATTCTGCTTACTTCTTAATATATGCATCACACACCATCAGTATAAATTAGGAATATTTAGGGAATAAAGAGACATTAGCAATGTAAAAAAAAAAAAAATAGGACCAGATTTGTAAGACCTAAGACCTGAACGTAGGCGATTCTTCCCTGCACGACTGTTTGAATGGAATATGATTCAGGGGTCGAAAGTAGCCATTTTACGTACGTCATAGGTCCTGCAAATCTGGTCGATTTCTTAATGTTTTTTTTTTTTTTTGCATTGTTGAAGTCTGTCTGTTCCCTACATATTTCTAATTTATACTCATGGTGTGTGATGCATATTTAATTAGCAGTTGAATGACCTTGTTAACATTTGGCAAAGTCATCCATTTCTTGTCCAAACAATGGCCCCTCTTGGCCTCATCACGTCACCCGGGTCTCATAACATATCGTTCAGTAGTAACTTTAGTTATCAAGCTGGTTCACCCTGCATGTATAAATAATTAGCGCCGGGTTTTGCACGTTACGGAAACAATAGGCGCTGGTGCAATTAATCGAGGAGGAAATACGGCACGTTTTCGGCTATAATACCACGAGTGCTGCTATGAAATCGATAATTTGTGCGTTTTAGCAAGAAACTCCTTTCCAGATTTAATTTCCCGAGACCGAAGGAAATTTGTTGGAAAGGAGTTGAGTGCTAAAACGCACTAATTATAAATTTCGTAGAAGCATGAGTGGAATTCGGTTAGAGAATTTCTGTTTTTCTTTCCGCAAAACGATTCTCCGAAGTGATTTCGTTTTAGGGTTTCACTTTCCATTTGCAGGGAAATTACCAGTGTAATTCGATTTCGATTTGCCGGGGTCTTTTCAGTGTAAGTCGACCATGGTCCTCGTTTTGCGGAAAGAAAACAAAAATTCTCAGTAGTAATTCTCAGTAGTAAAAAATTTTCAGTAGCTTTTGTGGGTAATACGGCTACTGTTTTCGCACGAAGCCTGTAACCTGACATTAAAACTAACGAATGCTAATTATTTTGCAATTATATCCCGAGCGCATAGCGCGGGGGGTATAATTTCAAATTGATTAGCATTCGTTAGTTTTAGTCTAGTTACAGGCTGAGTGAAAACATTTTAGCCGTATTATCCACAAAAGCTATAGGGCTATTTTACTGGAGTATATCCCAATTCAAAATAAATAATAACAAAAGGATTAAGCATATTATTTGTGTTTACTCATATTTATAACGTAATGCTACGTTTTATTAGCGTATCAATCTATCAGTTCATAAAATTATTTGTCTCCAACAAGAAGTTATAGGCGATGCTGCTGGCGGTGACTCTTTCCTGTTAAACGCACCGTATCAACCAAGCATTGCTGAAAACCGCCAAGACATGGCGCTGTATGTGTTCCTATACTAATTTTTAATCGTTTGTTAATAATTACCATGGGATCGAAAAACTAAAAGACTAATGCGGTAAAAATTAAAACTATTTATGCCAATAGATCGCCGAAGAAAAATTATAAGATACTAACGTAAAAGATTATAAAGTTTGATGTTAAAATACGAATATCATAATGAATATGTCGAGTTGTCCTGCTGGTGTATATACGAGTCAAAAGCCGCGGCAAGTAACTAGTAGTTAGCATCTGTTTTAAGCATTGCCCGGCAAGTTGCGCATGCGTACAACGAAAAGGAAGAAGGGGTGTTATGGCGGAAGAGGGGTATTACCGCGGAAGAGGTGGTGGTATCACCGGTAATACCCCTCTTCCTCGATAACACCCTCTCTTCCTCTACCTTCCACCATGGTAGTAAGCGAGATATACACGGTGTGGTACTATTTTTGCGGAAAGAAAACAGAAATTCTGATGTGCAAACGGGCTTTAAAGGATTCGCTGAAGGTAAGGGATCCCTTGTCAAATTCGCCCGATTTTGACTCCGATCCCAATTATGAAACAAATTATCTTATGGGAGAGAAAATTGCGTTTCCGCGCCCCCGATGTTTTGGTTGAATCTTTCCTGGGAAAGTCGGGTTCGTGCCCTCCTCCCCTATTCGCAAGCTCGAATCGAAAATTTAGATTCGGTGTTTGGTGCGTGCGTGTGTGTCGTAAGTTAGACGTCGTTGGCGAGGAGGTGGCTGAGGATCTTGATTCGCTCCTAAGGGCCGACAGCTGGCGAAGGAAACTGCGGGAGGAAAAACGCCTTAGCGCTAAATGACTTGGCAAACGAAAATTCACGGTGGAGGCGGAAAAATGCAGCTGGAGAAAAAATATGTGGCAGCCTGCATCGCATTAGGGCGTCTTGGTGTTATACGCCCACCCTTCCGGTCGACGTCATTGCGGTACACATTGTTCGTTTGGGGCAAGAGTGCTTGCTATTTCAGTAGTTAAAGAAATTTTAGGGGGTGGGGGGTGGGACAAAAAGCTAAAGCAAAAAAAACTAACTGGTGAAATTCGAGACAGGATAGTTAATTTAACCTTTGATAACAACAATCCACCCAAAACTGGTATAAAAAGCCGCCAAGTTTCCAAAAAGGGTCGGCCTTTGAAAGTAGTGATATGATATCATTTAGCCAAGGAAAGGCCACCAAGGTTAGTCCTATTAGCCAAGTTGATCGCACAACTAATAGTTCGATAGTAAATGGAAACTAGCATAGCTACTCGCGGTAGCAATCTCCAAGTTTTCATTTAACGTCTAAATTACTATTGTGCGCGATTAACTTGGCTAACAGGATTAACTTTGGCGGCCTTTTGCTGGTTGAAAGATATCGCTACCTTTAAAGGCCGATACTTTTTGGAAACTTGGCGGGTTTTTGTACCAGTTTTGGTTTTGGCTGGATATCACAACTTTCATAGGACTGTGAACGTACAAAAGGTTACGCCATCTTATTTTTATGTCTACTTTTCTTTCTATGGAAATTTTATGTCTATAAACTTCCACATTCATAATTTTTAAGTTTACCATTGCCCAATTAGCCATTTGATGAGCCAAATTGACACATTTTAGTTGTTTGATGAGTGATGACCATGCCTCACATGCTTAAGTTTCTTCAATTCCATTTGTGCACACATTGGATAAACGCTGATTGAGTGAGCTTTTCATGAGCATTCCAAGATGGCGGACTGAATGTCGTTCACCACGCACAATCTTGTGTTTTTAATAGTTTTCTACTGAATTTTATTGTGACCAAGGGAAAAATTATTTCCCGAAAGTTAAATCAAATTTGTATGTCGATGTACTTGTCAAAGTCCCCACCAGGACTGCCGGCCAGGGTGGTGTGTGAGGCTACCATGCTCCTTCAGCGGCTATGGGAACTAGACTGGCTAATTCTGGACAATCTTTCGGCCCCTACGATGATCGGAGGTTTTCCGATTCGAATCCCCGGGTTGGCGCCTCCCTTTACCAGATATTTCTTCTTCTAAAAAAGTCTGGTAATGTTCAAAATTTGACCCGGTTCAGCCATACAAGCATTAAATTGCTTCGGCTGACTTAAGACTCAAAGAAATTAATTAAACAAATAAAAAATTTGAAGTTTTAAATTAATTGTTTTTGTCTCTTTGGTTTATCGTGCGTGGGTCACTTCCACCCACTTTTTCCCCAGTTTTTATTTTTCGTGCTCGGGTTAAAGCGACTTGGAGTTTATCGCGCTCCCAGCCACAACCGTGCGGCCAAAGGGCGAGAGAAACAATTTTGCTAGTTAATTCCAATCGGAATTTCATAGGATCTTTTACACGCTGTAATCGACATGAGTACAAGGCATCATTTGGCTCTTATTGTCCCGAATGTGCTAAGGGTGGGTGAACAAGCTTGAAACCCGATATCCGGCACTTAAGACAATCGTACTAACCATCAAGCTGCCATTCCCCGTAGGGTTGAAGAGCATTACGATATGTAGGTCGGTTAAAATTAGTATTAGACACAGCTGCGTGAATCTCAAACAGTATCCTATAAGACATCCATAAAGCTAGTTTATAATAGTTAGGGCGCGTTAAAGCAACGAGACCTTTTCGCTCACCGAACGCTATTTGCTAGTCGACCGTATTTATTTGCTATTAGTTTCCTGTTTCTACTGAACGAATGCGGTAATACATAACAAATTAAATGTATTATAAATAACAACACGGATAAAGAACGAAGTGCAACAGTAATTTTAAACATTGGTGTCATTTCACGCTATTTTCAAAATTTGCTATTCTCGCTCAAAAAACAGCTTCTGGGAGTGATCAGACAACGATAGAATAAATAGCGAGTATCAAAATCCGACATGGTGCCCATTTCGGGGTTATCGAATCGAACACAAGCCATCAAATGTCGGCATTCAGAAATCAGTCCGTCGTCTTGCACTCCAGTAAAAATATTTTTTCTTGTCGTCATAAATCGACGCTGTCATGTTATACGCATCGTACTTTGTGTCGCGAGGCGCGTGGAGAAGATCTGCGTCTACGTTGTTGCCATGGTTAACTCCATATAGACAACTAGAAAGCCGCGTTCTCCAGTAAAGGCGAGAAGCAGCCAGGAGATTTAGTGTTAACCAAGTAAAAGCTAGTAAGCGAGAAACTCTTCGTTGCGTAAACCCACCCTATACGACGAGCCACGGCTGTTTGCCCTGACGTCATCATGAGTTAGCCAATCATAAAAGAGAATAGCGGATCTTTAGCCGTCTGAATGGACTGGCCCTGTCACGTGGCAAACAGCCGTGGCGCGTGGTTTAAGAGTAAGGAACGATACGATGGTAGACGAATAACCCTGATGGACGGTTGCAAGTCCATCACAGTGATAATTTTTGAAAAATCCAGCTCAGAGCATCGGTTTAAATAGGATGCAAAAAAGCTAGTTGCTTTCCCTCATTGTTTGTTTCTTTGTGATCCTTTGTTCACCACAGAGACAGGTTGAACAGCGTTTAAGCTGGCTGCGTAGCCTTGGTGCGCCCCAGTAGTGCATAGGTTGAGCGTCCGCCCTGGTATGTTCGAAGTCCTGGGTTCGAGTCCCAGTCGAGGCGGTTGTCTTTTCTCTCTTTCTTGTATTGCCACACGGCCAGTCTGTTTGCCTCGTTAGCTTTTGTATCTTGCAATTTGTTGTTTAGGTGCAGATTCAATAGCATTATTATTTATTGTTTTTAAGATAGGTGTTAGCGGGAGGTAAGCTAGGCTAGACTAGATTTCGGAAAGTATGAATTTTTAAATTTGGGTATTTAAAAACATAAAATGCGATTTTGGCATATAAACTGAAGGTAAGTATTTTAGGATAGTGAAAACTAATTTTAAGCAGTGTTATAATATGAAGTAGTGTTTTTTTTTAGTGAGCCATACGCTTTCAATCGTGGCATTGGGTCTTTAATACGTGATGTATAACCCCACTGAGCAATAAAGCAAACAAAAATGATACAACAAAAATAATTTTTCGAATAGAATTATTTTATTTGGTTGCCCTCTTTTTATTTTCCAATCTTCCTATGTCCATGAGGCGAGAAGGAAATAAAAATAAAATTGAAACAGTAATAGTTGTAAAAATCTAAGGGACGCCTCTTACGGCTCTCGTAAGTGCTCGGCGTTTTAGCGATTTTGGCTCGTGTACGTGTCACTTGGGGGAAGCCTAGTTAGCATTCCTCACTACCTTTTTTTTGCATTAATTTCTTTTGTTAGGTCTAAAAAAAAAATTATTGTTGCCTTAACCCGACCCGCTCATTTTCCTCTGATTTTAGTCCATTTTGTGGTACCATCGCTTATATTATTTGCACATATTATTACGTTCGCTTGCTTCAACATGCGAAGGTGCAACCCCCCCTCCTCCATAAGCAACGTGAGTGGTGGTAACAAAGGAGATGACCATTACATCAAGTAAATTTCTAGTACATTTTATTGATGATAAATTCTATTCAAATTAATTTCAATTCATATTCATGCGTCAAAAGTCATTTCCAATGAATAGTTTCCATCAACCATCAATTCGTTTCCATCACCCATCAATTCATTTCCATCTACCATCAATTCGTTTCCATTTACCTTCAACTAATTTCC
>JAHWFP010220088.1:4490-29844 GCA_023313725.1 Lithobius niger | reverse complement strand
AATTTCCATCTACCATCAATTCGTTTCCATCTACCATCAATTCGTTTTCATCTACCATCAATTCGTTTACATCTGTCATCAATTTGTTTCCATCCACCATCAATTCGTTTTCATCTACCATCAATTCTTTTCCATCTACCGTCAATTCGCTTCCATCTACTTTCAATTCGTTTCCACGTACTTCATTTACTACTACAAATCAGTTTCAGTCAGCTATACTTTTCATTTTTCATTCTGATCAGTCGTTTCAATTCTTTGAGTAAAGTCAAAACAATTCATTTCAGTGGAAACTAAAATTAAATACAGTCAAGGTAATGCAATTCCAATGAATGTCTTTGCAAGTCAAGTTAACTTGTACTCAGCTAGGATTGAAGTCAGTTCTCATATCATAATTAAGGCGACCATCCAAATTAAGTACAGTTAAGAGTCAATGGCATTATTCTCATTCTCACTTCAATCGACGCTTCACCAAAACAGTTCAGTTTTCTTTTAAACAGCTTACGATTTCTCGAAATTCTTGCGAATTTTCAACGGGAGTACTAGCCATTGTCATCGGGCACAAGTCCGTAGAAAAACTGCACTCCCCTAAAAACAAATTCGCAAGTATTTCGAGAAAATGTGCTGCTTTTTTAAAGAAAACTGAACTGCTTTGGTCAAGCATCAACTAGAATTCAAACGTCCAAAATAAACCTGCCGAAATTTCGGTCTTTACGACTGTGGAATTACTGTGGCTCAATTTTTTCCTTGCTGCTACCTCAGAACTGATGGATTTGGATGTCGGGTGAAAGATCAAACTGGTGAATACTACTTACACTGTGTAGAACAGTGTCGTCTTTATTGTATGCTGCCGTTGTTTCATTCAGGGTTTCAACCTAGGGCGTGAGGCCTGGGTGACACCCTTGGATACTACATTATTACCCTACACTCAATTCCCCCTCGCCCCCAACACTCGTTGCATCTTAATGTTAAACCTCATTGGGTCTTCGGAAACCTTGATTAAAATTCTCAAACGAACTTCTCATATTTCAATGTTTCACAATACGCAGTGTCACCATGGGCCGATGTTGACTGAGTTACCTCACATGTGAGTTAGGCTACTTAGTTTCGTTCAAGTTTTATCATCAGGTAACCTGGTTTACTAATAGCATATGCGTAGGTCGCTGGTATTCGCCCATTATTATTACATCACTTGTTTGAAATCAAATATTCGGATCTCGGCAGTTTATTCGGTTGTACATTTGGTATTCAGTAGGTTGAGTATTCTGTTGTATATTAAGTATCAGGCAGGTTGATTATTCGGTTGTATATTCGGTATCAGGAAGGTTAATTATTCGGTTTTCTATTCGGTATCAGGCAAGTTGATCATTCGGTTGTGTATTGGGTATTAGGCAAGTTGATTATTCGTTATCAGGCAAGCTGATTATTCGGTTGTATGTTCAGTATCAGGTAAGTTTATTATTCGGTTATACATTCGATATCAGGCAAGTTGATTATTTAGTTGTATGTTTCGTATCAGGCAAGTTAATTATTCGGTTGAACATTCGGTATCAGGCCAGTTGATGATTTGGTTGTCTACGCGGTATGAGGCAGGTTGATTGTTTGGTTGTACGTTCGGTATCCGACAGGTTGATTATTCGGTTGCATATTCCATATTGGACAGATTATTCGGTTGTCCGGTATTCGGGGAGGTTGATTATCCGGTATCCAGCCGGTTAATTATCCAGTTGTATATTCGCTATCAGGCTGATTGATTATGCACTATGCAGTTGTATATTCGGTATTCGGCACGTTGGCTATTTATTCGGTTGTGTAGTTGGTATTGACCACATTGATTATTCAGTTGTATATTCGGTATGTGGCATGTTGAGTATGCGGTATCAGGTAGGTTGATTATTTTTGTATCAGGTGGTTTATTATTCGGTTGTATATTCGCTACTCGGCAGGTTGTGTTTTCCGTTGTATAGTGTGTATTTGGTGCACTCCTACCCCCCCCCCCCCCCATTCATTTCTGGTCGAGATTTGACGCTACACATGGTAAGAGGTTGGTTTTGATTTGTCCTGAGTTAGTGTATCTCTGGCTGTGCGCTCTACTAACCAGTGGTGCACGGACGTGCGAGTTCGTTGGACGTGATATGGGCGTTGGGTGTGCACTTAGATCTGCGGTGCCAAAGTGGGATGCCTGAAAGGTGAGATCTTCTTTCACCCAACTGCTTTCACCCCTTTGTACGCCCCCGCAGTGCATGTGTTGGGACGAGAAAGGGGTACGACAGATCATAAATGCGGAGGCACGCTCGGGATCGATTGGGTGGCCACAACCCATGGCGCTGTTGTCTGAACCTGGCCTGCACGGGTGAACTCATTCCACGAAATTTAAAGAATAAAACTGTGGTTTTGGCGAAGGGCGTGCGAGCGTGTGCCGGTTATATTTTTGCCGGTGGCGGTAGAAATGGTCTGACGTCTTCTGTAAAAGCCGCCTCCGGATACACGGCTAGTGTTGGTAACAAACCGATTTCAGTTAGAACGGGCCCATTGGAAGGGAGTGTTGTTGAAAGTCAGAAAGTGTGTGGTTTGCTTTAGATTAAATATTATTATAGTTTGTTCCACATAATGTTTTCAGAAAACTGACTGTATGACACTTCGTTTCCTTGCACTAAAAGTGCTAAAACATGTGGATATCACCCTTGTAGACTCAACATAGATACTGTTAGAGTTTACGAATGGGATGTTTGCGGATTTTTTGCACTCGTAGTTGAAGAAAACGTGGCGTCATACAGTCAGTTTTCTGAAAACATAATGTGGAACAAAGTATAGAGCAAGTACCTTTAATTAGTCTTAAGTTCGGTATCAAAAATGCACAAAAAACTATTCTTATAAATACATGGCTAACTTTTTAAGTATGCAACAAAAAAAAAAACTACAAAAGAAGTGATATCAAACAAAACTCACTTCGGTGAAGGAACCCGTGTTTCAGCCAATGGAAGTAGTGATAGCAGAATAAAAATGGCTGCCGTCAAGTTTTCTACGTAGTGTACGGTACCAAGCCTAAACTATGTGCTGACCGAAAAGTGTTCCCTGTAGAAAGTAGTGATATCAAAGCTGCCGACGAACAACCGCCATCTACAAAAGTAGAGATATCATAAACAAAACCCACTTGAGTGAAAGCATCAGCATTTCAGCCAACAGAAGTAGTGATGGCAGAATAAAAAAAAAATGGCTGCCACCAAGTTTTCTACATGGTGTACCAATCCTAACCCATGTACTGACCGAAAAGTGTTCTTCATACAAAGTAGTGATATCACCCCCATTAACGAATAACTGCCAAGCTAATCCCACCGACTATTTCGCAGTGGTCAAGTTTTTCATTTAAGTTTGGCTCTAATAGTCGGTGGGATTAGTTTGGCGATTGTTCGTTGGTGAGGGGTGATATGACTACTTTCTAAGGAGAACACTTTTCAGTCAGTACATGTGTTAGGCTTAGTACACCAAGTAAAAAATTTGATGGCAGCCATTTTTTTCTGATATCACTGCTTTTATTGGCGGAAACTTGGCGGGAATTCTTTCATCCAAGTGGGTTTTGTTTGTGATTATATCTGTAAGCACGTTATAGCGTGTTGTAAGCATGTTGTAGCACGTTACATTGTAAGTTTCTTGACTCGGGGTTCCTATACCAGTGCCTGTCAACATTACAACTTTATTTTTCATTTTAGTGTTTTCAAGGCCTTAAAAGTCCTTGAAAAATGAAAAATCCAGCTTTTGGTCTTTGGAAGTTCATCCTTTAATTGTCACGGCCCTAACTTAAAACAAACGTCAGCAGCGACTACCTAGTCGTAACCAGTCTTCTGTACACTTCCCACCACTTTCGAAAATGTTTAGGTGCAACCTCTGTCACGCACTGGAACAATCCTCTCTAATATATAATCTAAAAGTAGTAACCATCACAATTGCCGGTTAAAAATGTGTTAGACCTAGTTTTAGATTTTAGGCATAATTGTCAGCGTTTAGGCCTATTTTTTACTTGTCATTTTATTTTCAAAAGGAGCAGCTAACAGAGAACTGGGTTCGTGAGTAGGCTTATTAATTTATGTAACATGGTGCAGAGACTTAACGTTGCTGTGGCAACGTGTGATTTAAGGTATTATTTTTTTTTTACCTACCGTTTTAATTCCATTAGTAGCTGCTAACGGAGAAGTTGGTTCCGAAGTAGGCCTATTTATCTATGCAGCACGATGTCGAGACGATTTTGAATGAAGCTAATGTGGGTCTTAACGAAGTCCTTTTGTTTTTACGGTTGCTTGTCTTCCTGTAATGTTTAAATGCGACGGGAAAATGTTATTGTTCATTGAGTTACGTCGAGAAAGCCAAATTGGCTCTAAGGAATCATCGATGTGATTTGCCGTGATTTTTAACAAATTTTTGGCCACTGAATCTAACGGTGAAAACCGTTTGATTCCGTTATGAAGTTGAAAAAGGCGGTGGACGGAGACGGTCAAAGTCGTTGCAAACAGTCTTCTCAGCCGTTTCAGCTGTACAGAAGACTAAAACTATACTTGCAATAAAATTTTGGTACAGGATACCTGGTTTCAATTTTAATTTATTTGTGCCAAAACGACGACCTCGTTGGTAGTAAGTAATCGCTAATGTGTTTTAAATTCATGCTGAATTTTAGAAGTAGAATACATTCTTATCGTTTTAGCGTATATATTTGGTGTATTTTTTTTAAGCTTTGTGATTTAGCACAAGGTCCTTGAATTTTGTGAAATTCAGTACTTTGTCTTTGAAGTTCCTTGAAATTGATTTTGCTGAAGTGGTACGAATTCTGTTGCACTTTAAATGTTCACACATGACCGTAAATAATGTAAAGGAAGCCAAGTACAAATTTAATCATACCACCATTAGTAAATACCACAAGACTCTAGTTTATAATAACGATCATTTTTTGATAATCATGAATTGCATTCCTGATAAAACACCTCAAGTGTTTTTATCAGCCTGGGAATGTAACATGTGCTTGAGAAAAATGATAAGCTTCAGTGGTATTTCCAACCGAAAAGCCACTTTGCAATAAAAACAATATGGAGGGTCTAAAACGAAAAATTACCTGATAATACCACACGTGGTCATTTAATCAGTTGTGAGATGGTTGCGGTTGAAAGTAATTCAGCCGACGCAGATTTGCATCTTCACCCCAGTTTACTCCAATCCTCACTGTTCTCGCTGCATGAAGATCAGTGAACCAAACTTGGTCGATTTCCTGACACTGCTTTTGGAATCCTTTCCGTAACTACTTCGGATTTGTGTTGGCTCAGTGTACTCCCAACCTTACCATCCTCTCTGCCTGAGGATCAGTGAACCAGACTTAGTCGATTTCCTGTTGCCGGTTTTGGAATCCTTTCTTCTTTGGATCTCGATGTCTACGTTTTTGGCTTCATTCCCGTCTCTTTGGTTCCCTGTCTGGGCTGTGTTCGCACGCCAATATGCGTGTGGAGCATCGGTCCCGATATCTTTCTTACCTCTGCTTTTATAGCGTTCAGTAAGGAAGACATTAGGCGAATTTAACCCGCGTTTGTGCAGTAACGTCCGCAATTGGACAGTTTTGCCCATAAACTGTTGTGAAGCTTCTTTAAGAGCTGCTTCTGCAGCGACAACTTGGGTCCTTGGTTATGTCATGTGGCCACGCTGTTACACAGTGGCGTGACTAACCTAACTTTCTTGGCTTTCGATGTAATGATGACCGAGTAATTAATTTTATGCTGTTTGCGGGCCAGACTATACAATACAGGAAACCGTGGATCCGTGGAAACTTGCAATACAGGATTCTAAAACTAATTGTAGGAAGCATTTTTTTTCGCTTCGAGTCGTCAGGATTTGGAATGCCCTAAGCTCAGAAATTGTGGGGAGAAACAGTGTACAGAGTTTTCGCGAGTCGCTCTGCGGAGAACTCCTGCATTCGTTCCTGGTCAAACCGAATTAAATATGAGTTTTTAGATTAGGCCCGGAGTAAGCGGCTCACCACCCTTCCGGCTCCTGACCACATTATGTGGCAAATTTTATTTTTATTATTATTATTATATTATACCATTTATTTACGGTTTTATCTCGGTCTCGGAAGTGTCAGTCTCTCGTTTGTCTCTATGAATTCTCTCCTGTCTCCGCCTCGTCTGCTTTCAGTTTAGCTAGAAGAGACGTGACCGAATTCTTGGTGGACTGGAAAGTGCTAGAGTCTGCCAGCCTACGCTGGAACTGATGCATCCTTTTTTTGGACCCAGATGTAGGGAGAGGCAGTCGGCCTGTGCTTTGTGGTGAAGCTAACCGTGCTGGCGAGGGGAGGCGGATGTCCTGTAGGCATTGTTAGGCTTCGCCCCAACACACAGACTACCGGCCCTCCCTGTGTGAGCCAACAATGGAGTCTACCGTTCGCAGGTAGGATGGCAGACCTCTACCGTGGCATTCTCAGTTAGTGTCACATTGTTGAGTACGCTGCATTGCGCTGCTCTTTGATCCGAAAGCAGTTGGTTCATTTTGGAGAAGTCCCTTATTATTGGTCATTCCAATACCCCAATAGCGTATTGCTGTTGAAAAGCCTCTCTCAACCTTTCTAAACCAAAGGGAAAAAATCGTTAGTTTCTAAACAAAATTTGGATACTCCATTATTAGTATCACAAAATTGCTGACGATAGTAGTCTAGTACCAATATCGGCTAAGCCGACAGGCGAACGTAAACACCTCCCCCCCCCCCAAAAAAAGAAAAAAATATTAAACCTGTCTCTCCTCCATTGCCAAGAAAAAGATGAAAGAAGATTACGAGCCTGAAATCGATGCTGGCCCAGCCCGAGGCGCAGTCTCGTATTGCCGAGCTCGACTTGACCTTTGCCGGGAAATATTTAAGGAATGAAATTGTTGACTTTTGATTATTTGACGTCTGGGCGTGTTGTCTGTGTTTTGTACATTTCCCAGAGGGCAACACGTCGAATTTGATGAATCGCGGATTTCTGCTGGCTCGTTCAAGTCCTTTATGTGAAAGAGATGAAATTTTCGGCGGCGAACTTTGCAACGATGAACTAGTTAACCGACTTGGTCTCTACAATGCGAATCTAGGATTACGCATATAATAGAGTTCCTTGCAGATTCAATACTCGGCTGAGAGGATATGCTGCAAAACATTTGTTTTCCGTTGTGTTGTTGAGGCATCTATTGTGCGTGCAGCGTATCTTGAGTCCTGCAGTATTTTATGAGCGGCTACATCTTTCCTGGAGGAAGCGGCTTTAATCGACGGCCGCCATTGTTTTTGTAACCATCTAGGATATCAACAAGGTGCTCTGCTGTCGAAAACATACAATCGACACTTCAAAAGCTCAAGAAAATTTGTAATGTAATAATGGCCGACCTTTATAATACTGATTCACTGAAACAAAATTCAAAGGAGTAACTGACTTGACCGAATTACTCCTTTGAAATTATTTCTGTACTAGAGGAAGCCCGTGCTATGCACGGGGCCGGTGACATTTCCCAGGAAATTTTTCCGGCACTCTTCCCGACGACTTGTCAGATTGATCGACCACTCATGCCTGCCTCCTGTTTGCATGCAGTAAAATGGGAGAGCGCATTTACAATGTGGGCGCGAGGAGGGGAGAAGTGATTGTTCGGCCCGACGACTTGTCAGATTGAACCTTTATTGAGGTGATCGACCACTCATGCCTGCCTCCTGTTTCCATGCATGTAGAGTGGGAGAGTGCATTTTCAATACGGGCGCGAGGAGGGGAGAAGTGGTTTTCCTTTTAGCCTTCCTTTTAGCCGACCTCCAATATCATTATAAAGATAAAGTTCGGCCATTATTATATTTCAAATTTCAAATGTTTAAGAAAGAGTACATTTACGGCTGTAATCCCTAACTTCTGTGCACCATATTGGTTAAATTTGAGCAGTTACAAAATCCGTCAATTATGTTTCCAGTGAACAGTCTTTAATCGTTATAATTTTCTTATTTACATTTTCCAACCATAATTTTCTTCTTGTAAGTTGAAGGAAAAAATAATAACGGAGGAGTTGCATCCTACGTATGTCAGTTTTGCTTCATCAAATGACTTTTAAACTTTTTTTTCGTTTAGTAAGTCTTGGTCAGTTGTGGGATTCGATCTGGCGTTCTCTGGGTTGACAGCCGACCACTTTAAACTCTGGGCTATGTTTGCTCACGTGGTTCGGGGTCCAGGGACCATTCACAATTTGTTCGCGTGGCTCGTTGGGACACACAGAGTGTCCCAAAATGATTTAACTGATAACAAAAATGTAATAAACAATGAATGGGTGCAGAAAATTTAATTAAAAAAATCAATGGTTACAGATGTAACGGCTGTTACATGCACGGTAAGACCCAACACGAAACCAACACTCCGTGGAGCGCCTTGTTGTTACGTGAACTGCTGCGCACCTGTCCAATTGCCGCCAACACAGGAATTGGCCGGGTATTGGTTAGTTCCGGTCTTTGCAAACGTCTCGTTGCATGACTTAAGTCCTTGGTGGAATTCTCTTGGCGGGTATAAAAGTGGCCAGTTTGGGCCTTGGCAGCCACTTGGTGTTTGTGGTTATAACTCACCAGTTGGAACCCTGGAGCTGATTGATCAGGGTCGGCACAAATTTAAGCCTTGTTGCCGATGTCTAATATCTGTTGTTATGTGCATAGTCCCCTAGCTCTGCAGTAAGGAGTGAATTAGAATTGGTCTTGCTCGAAACTAATCTTCCAATCCCTTCGCACCTCACACAGGTAGAAATATGCAGTTTTCGACACTTCACAATCTTTGTAATCGCATCACGGAATAAGTACTGCAGCAATAAAAACCAGATTTTACACAGTAATAGTGGTACACCCAGAGATGGTTTGTGAAATTTTATTTTTTAAATCGGACGTGTTATTAAGGAACCTCGCCATCCAGCGACAAGCTACGAAAGCAAATGGACAAAGAAACAATAAGCGATGAGTAACCCAAAAGATGAGCCACAACTTTGCCTCCAATGCAACACAGGTTAATTAATTTGACGATCTTATAGTTTTCCATAATTTCTTGTATTGTGTTACCCATGTATTGTGTTACCATTAATTTTTTTTGTTAATGTTTATGCAACTTTTAATTTATTGTGCGATTTATAATCGATTCGCTCCAGTGTGTCGACTGTGTAACTGACGACGCCCTAGTTAACACATAACAGACATAACGTCATGTTCACAAGATTTTGCATGAAAACATGTGTTAGATGCAAGGTGCACTGCATTCTGTAATGTGAATAGTTAGCACCTTCAGCATACACTTCTGTTTCTTTTGGTCGTCTAATGCTGGGGAAACGTAGGTATTTGAAACCAATTGCAAGTAATGGACCACTGGGAAAAGAAACGAACGGATAGCAACGTTTTGTGCTCAGCAAACAATTTCTAAATCGATACCTGGTGTCGAAGCCTTCCGAGGACTAAGACGGACGCTAGAGCAATGTTGGTTATTGGCCAACGTCAGACCATGATACTGCGATCCTTTTTATATGACAACAACACGGGGTAGGGTTACATAAGAACAGGGTGGCGTCTTACCTGGTAAACAGGGAAAACCTGAAAAATTCAGGGAATTTATCAGGTCGGAGAAAATCAGGGAATTTATGTAAAAACATGCTGCAAATCAGGGATTTCGACCTACCCGGAAAATCTTCCAATATAAAGAATAACTAATACATTTCCGTTAAAAACATCGTGTTGTTTTCTTGTTGCATTTCTGACAAAAGGAAAACTCCGTATGGCATGCGCTGGTTTTACCACGAGGCTACTGCTGTTCTGAGAGGCCGCTGTGAGTGCGGGTGATAACAGCAAAGGTAAACCGCCGCTCGTCAACAGCTGAGGAGTTAACCGGCTCAGAAGTTGTTGAATATAAGAAAAATATTTTTCTGCCTAAAAAATGTATACGCAGAAGAGACAAACACATTTCTAAAAAAATTCTACAAAATTCTGCATTACCTATTTTATTTTGTTAATGTCCCAAACGGAGCTTCACAATTAGCTGAATCTTCCTTTGGTCGGGAAAAAATCAGTGGAAAATGTTAGTTTTGGTTTGCAAAACCTGAAAAAATCAAGGAATTCCATCATGAGTTTTTGAATGCCACCCCGAAGAAGCCACCAGGTCTTGGTGCATAAATTAGTACAAGGGTCAGAAGGTACACGCAAGGTGCACCTGAACAACATATGCCACAGCTAACAACTTGATAGAAAATGGTCTTGCTTTGCACGTTTCGAATATTGTTATTCTCAGCTGGGTGGGACTAGATTTTTTAAACTAGTTTCCGATCGTTCGGTTATTTCTTTCAACGTTGTACGTGTTTCTCGGCATTCCTTATTTAGATTTGCGAGCCATCCGAATCGAACTGCCAAGATCCAAGTCGGTTCCCACAAGCCAATTAAATATCCACGATCCGATTTGCGGTTGCCATTCTCAACCGTTGAAAGCTTTAACATTTACGTGGCCGACCTCATGGCTTTAGTAATTTACTTGGAGGTACCATGACAACCTGGAGGCGGTTGGTTCCCATCACAAGTAGTTAGCGCACCGAAAATCCAGAATCATTTTTTGTAGGTTTGCTAAAAAGGCGTAATCAATCTCTTACTAAGGCGCGGTAAGCGATGTTTGGTATGTTGGATTGGTTTTGGTTAGGTTGTTTTTGATGTTGTGGCGAGCGTTATAGCGGTTTCTGGTTTTGGGTAGGGCTATTACGTGACGACCTCGCGTCTTGGAAGCGGGTCCCACGCCAACAAGTGGTTGGTTGCTAAGGATGCTGGCTGGCATCCTGTTGTTGAGGTAGGAGAGTTCTTGGCTTGGTTTGGCATTAGAAAGGCAAGTTTGAATGTGAAAAGACGAGGGAAGAAAAAGAACGGAACATTTCTTTGTTTGAATCGTATAGTTCTATCGCGCTGTGTTGGGATCAATTGGCTATACAGAAACGCACGTTAATTAACGCAGACCGCACATTATTAGCAATATTTACCACCAGCTTGTTCTCCTTCCCTAAATCAGTGACGCGAATGCCTCTTCCCTCCCCGAAAACAAACAGAACCAATTTTTTTAAATTGGTGATTAATTTTTGTTGTTTTGCTTACGTTTTATAAATAAATAAATAATATTGGATTTGACCACTCTACTAGCGGTGGTCGGGTAGGCGGAAGGGCTGAAGCCTCTAATATCACTCCCAATTTAATTTTAAAAGCTCAGTAATTATCTAACCAAGAACCTGTTCAAGTCTGTCTTACTTAAATGTCTTTTGAAAGAGGCTACCGAGTTTGCTGCAACAATTTCTTCACTGAGCGAATTCCAGACAGGAACCACACGAACAGCAAAGAAATATTTCCTGAAATTGAGATGTGAAGGCTGTGTGCACAACATGAGTTTATGTCCCCCTCG
Organism: Lithobius niger; assembly: GCA_023313725.1. Taxonomy (NCBI): domain Eukaryota; kingdom Metazoa; phylum Arthropoda; class Chilopoda; order Lithobiomorpha; family Lithobiidae; genus Lithobius; species Lithobius niger. The sequence goes on along the minus strand of JAHWFP010220088.1, from coordinate 18,418 downwards.
TGTGAGTGAAAATACCAAAATCGAAGAGCGGCAGTTGAACATCCAAGTAACCATGGAGAAACTTGAACGTCAATACAAGATGAGATTTTAATCTACGCAGCTCCAAGGTCTCAAGCCCAAGCCTTCTTAAACGCACCGATGCAGGGATATTACCAAAACCAGGTAGTCCTTTAGTGAACTTGCGCTGTACTGATTCAACCAAGTCCACATCTTTCAGCAGTGATGGGGACCACACTGGGCTAGCGTACTCCAAGAGGGGTCGCACGAAAACTAAAAGCCCAAACTTTGGTCTTGATATGTCCCGATGTAAAACATCGGGATTCGAGTTTTGAGTCGATGTTGGTAGAAGCAGTTTGATCACAAAGTGAGTATGTTGCTCTAAGCCATAAGTAGCCACTAACGAACGCGAGGAGCCCGTCTGATTGGACCAGCCCAATCACGTGATACGCGCGTAACGGCAGAGAGCCATGGCGCATGATTTAGCGAAGCAAAGAATTAAGAGGCTCATCTATTATATGACTATCAGTTTGCGTCACATGACGTTAGGTGCAAAGGAATTTATTGAAGCACTTTGGTTGGGGCCTACATAAAGAATGCCTGTCCCAGCTCACGTTATCAGTTAAAACGGCTACTCCACATAAGTACTGTTTTTAGTTGTAAGATTATGAGCCTGGACGCTATTGGTTTAGTGACATCGGGGCTGCCACCAATGTGAAAAAATGTGAAATTCTGGCCTCCCCATAAAAGTGTGAAAAAATGTGGAAAAAATGAGAAAATTGTAAAAAAAAATATGAAATTTTGGGATTTTAGTTTTAAAAATTTGCAATATGCCCCGAATAATTAATAAAATAACCAGTTACTGTTTTTCCAACTCCTCAGAAGTTAGGTGAAGAAAGCAACCAAAAAGAAAAACAGTTGGTAACAGCCGCAACTTCTACGTAAAAAAATAATAGAAAGTGATATAACCAATAGGCATTTAGCCTAACAAGAACAAAGCAAGGTGCAAATAAAGGTAAAAAAAACACAGTTTGTGCTGTGAAAATTGTGAAAAGTTAGGGAAGCCAAAGTGAGAAAATGTGAAAATGTTAATAAAACGTGTGCAAAAAGTTGTGAAAAAAAATTAAAATGTGTGAAATGAAATTTTGTGAAAACCTGCTGCACCCCAGTGGCAGCCCTGTGACATGCTAAAGCGCTCTTTCAAGACCAGGCACTTTTGCGAGGCGCGTAACGTGGTGTTGGAAAACCGATCTACTGCAATGCTTTGTAACGACATGCTTAACATGAAAGATTTAAAACAAGTAAACAAACAACAACAAAAAAGCATTTACCAATGGTACGTGTATCAACTGACCTTCTACGCCAATCAGTTGTTTCGAATCTGTTAAAGTTAGAAATAGAAAAGAAAAGAAAAGGCACACGAAGCACCCTCCCACCCACCCAAACAAACATCAACAATTAACAAACTAACACATCGAAACGGGATTTGAAAGCATTAAGAGATGGGGCACAAGCAACATGAGAGGGAAGGGCATTCCAGGCATGGACAACCCTTTCCGTTAAGAACTGGAAGCGAAGTTTATTCCGGGACACAGTACCACAGATGCGAAAAGGATGGCCACGAGTAGGTTAGATAGAGACGTCCATACCTAGCAGAGACATCAGGAAGGATAAAAGTTGGAGGGGTGTAAGCCAGAAATTGACCGACATAATTTTCCATCTAAACAAAAATTTACGTGATTTTTACAACTGATTTGCCCACTGACCAAAAATTATGCAATTTTACGGACGGAGTTGCCAACTGGCCAAAATGTGACGGGGGGGGGGGGGGGGGGGGGGGGGGGGGGGGATAAAAACCTCCCTGATACACCTAGCAAGCCGACTTCGTATGTTTAATTGTCCTCATTTCTTCAAAACAGTATTAACTGGTGCGTTTCAGTCGCCAACTTGACTTCTTTTACGCAACGATTGGAGCCTTTGGTTTCCCACAACCGAATGCGTTGCACGTTTGCAACAAAGAAGTCACGTGTCGAAAGCCACCTCACAGACACGAGTTTCAACGGCTGTTTTCAAAGTGCCCGGGTGCTTAATTGAGACCTGGAGCGTTTCCAAGCTCAGCACTGATTATTTTGAGGTAGCTACACCCCCCGGTGCTTATTCGATGTCTGGCACTTATTCGAGGAAATACGATTCGGGTAAATTTACGAACCATTTTCTTCTGGACCACCATGCAATGTTAGTTCACAGAAGCCGGCAGATGTCGCAATCCGTACCGTAACATGTCTACCAAAGTGTGTGTGGAAATATGTACATCAACCAAATGCAACCCCATATTTTATGATTGGGCTTTCCTGCATGATCTTGTGACTCGAACCAGAAGATGACGACGCAGCCTTTACTGTAACTTGATGTCTACCATTATGCTATGCTAAACGTGCTTAATTTTAAACGAAAGCAACCCCTTTATTTTCTGGTTGGCTTTCCTGCGTGGTCTATGTGAACTGAACGCCAGACGAAAATGGAACCCATACCGTAATGTGATGTCTACCAATACTGTGTTTTAATATGTAGTACTCAAACGAAAGCAACCCCTATACTTTCTGATTGGCTGTCTGGATGGTCTGTCTGTGCGGACTCGAAGCTAGACGATAACGCAGTCCATACCGTAAGATGATGGCTTCCAATATTAGTACTTCAATTTCAAACGAAAGCTGGTTGAAGCTGGTTTCTGGTTGGCTTTCCTGTGCGGTCTGTCTATGTGAGCTCAGAGCCAGAGTATAACGCAGTTCATATCGTAAGATGATGTGATGTGTGTCTACCGATATTGTGCTAAAATATGTTGTACTTCAAACGAAAGCAACCCTTTATTTTTTGGTTGGCTTTCCTGGATGGTCTATGTGGACTCAAAGCCAGAGGATAACACAATTCATACCGTAACACGGATGTCTACCAATGCTGTGCCAAAATATGTAGTTCTACAAAGGAAGGCGACCCCTTATCTTCTGAGTGGCCTTGCTGTGTGGTTATGTGGTCTCCGTAGTCCGTATTGATCTCTTTGTTAAATATAGCTCATAGTGGTCTTGTATGTGATGTGTTTGATTAACACGGTGTGAGCTGAAGTTCGGAGAACTAATTGTTTAATTGAAGATCAGTGTTCTTGCTGAGAACAATCAAAGGTAAAAAAATAAAAAGAAGCAAGTAAGTTAGTTCTGCAGTATTCTGTAAAACTTCTGTAAAAATAGCCTATTGTTGGCAGCTTGTGAAATAAATCAAATTGCCGTAAAGTTTATCGTAAAAAGTTTATCGTTTAGCTCCAAAAAATTCTTTTAGTTAAAAAATATACTAGCGTTGCTGCCAAGTGCATGATTTTGTTGTACTACTTCCGTATAAATGTTACTGAAATTTGAAAAGGTTTACAGTAATAGCAGGAGTATATGAAGAGTGAGGACCTAAGAGTAACTGATTCTAGCGTTTGACCGCATCGCATGATTCTCGCCACCTTTTAAATTGAAGAATAATAATTGTACTGGTGTCTAGAAGCGAGCCATCATCACGGGACATCAAACATGAATCGTGATTTAAATGAAGAATTTTAATTACGTTCAATTTCATTTATTTGGAAATTGTTCGTTTCGGAAATTATAATTGCAGATTTTGTTAGTTGCTTGTAGTGCTTGTTTGCCATTATATTGTATTCCGATCTATGGTACATTTCATGATAACTAAACAAATACTTAACGCATGAATAATACCACAGGATCCTAGTTTTTAAATATTGATAATTTTTCTCCTTCACGAGTTGCATTCCGAAATGGGGAAAAAAACAAACAAAAAAACACCGAGCACTTGCTCACGTTGTTTTTATCAGCTTGGGAACGTAACAAGTGATTTAAAATAAATTATCTTTATTTTACTTGCTCGAGTGGAATACACGTTACAACGGAATACAACGGAATACAACGGGAATACACGTTATGTTAAAAACAAGATGGAGGGACTAAGCAACAAATTTACTGATAATACCACAAATGGTCAATTATCTGTGATATTGCCATTAATAACACCACAAGAACCGTCTTTAATCTACATTATTTGTTCATTTGTTGTATTCCAAACTGAAAAAAAAAAAACACCGACTACTTCGTGAGGTGTTTTTATCAGCTTGGGAATGCAACAAATGATTGAGAAAAATTATCTGTACTTTAACTAGGCTCGAGAGCTATTTTCAACTGGAATACCACGGTGCATTAAAAACAAGATGGAGGGACTAAGACGAAAATATTGTCGTGATTATAACACACGTGGTCAATTACTAGTAGGATTACCAGTATAATACCACAAGAACCTCGTTTAATTTGTATAACTTTTTTTGTAATAACGAGTTGCATTCCGAACTGGAAAAAAAATACCCGAGTGCTTACAAGAGATGTTTTTAACAGCTAGGGAATGCAACACAACGCGTGATTCCCAACTGATTCCCACACTGATTATGGTGGCACCGCCATAATCAGTGACGGTGCCAAAGTAATGTTCCAGTGTCGTGCAAATAATTATGTAAATTACCCCAATATTTGTATTGTATTGACAGCATCTGCAGCGTAATGACTTAATCACTGCAATGATGGCGTTCGGCTAGAATGGCCAGAAAATGACTGTTGCAAGTCGATGAACGTGACATGGCTACTTTGGCGCGACCAGCAAACACGTGCGTTCCGTTGAGAAACTGCTGCAGGTGTATTTGGCGGGAATTTGTGTTTATAAACAGACTTGTACACTCACGCATGCTCATTCGTTGAGGGGCGTCTTCACGTTTGTTGACCGAGTCTATGGGAAAATTCATTGTTTTCAGGCATGAGTAATGTTGTAAATTTCGTTGCAAATATCAATTTGTTATGCAGAAGTCAACCATCATTTACTAACTTCGCTGTGTTGGACCCAGTATTTGTGACACGTCCGTGTCTTAAGGTTGGGGCAGGGTGGCAAGTGCCCATCCTAAAATGACTAACAGGGGTGCCAAATTCATTCTGCAAAAATACAAAAATTGCCTTTTCACTAGATTAGTGCTGTAAATCCGACTACAAAAATGAAGGTTGTAAACTTCGAAATTAAGGTGTCAATACCTGAAAAAAATTCCGAATTATTTTGGGGAGGGGGTAAATTGGGCTTGGCCCCCCCCCCCCCCCAGTTTGCTGACGTAGGCCTTGTGGGACTTCGCTGACGTAGGCCTTGTGGGACTGTTTTAATAATGAAAACAGTGTTCGTGACTGACGCTAACAAAGCCTTAATTTATATTTTTAATATCTTGGAAACTTTTTATTTTTTTTAATCGTAATTTTTTTTTACCGTTTACCATGTTTACTGTATTTTCCTTGCTCCTGGCGGGAGCGTGACGCAACTGAAAATTGGGGGCAAATAAACGGATTTATTTTGAATTTGTGGATGGGTACGTAAAAATATCGATTTTAGCGTATTTTACTGAAGGTAAGTATTTCAGATAGTAAAAACAAATCTTAACAGTGTTAAAATTCATGTTTTGTTTTACCCGCTGTGATTTACCATATTTACTGTACTTTTCGTAGTATTAGGGAGACGCATAAACGCTTTTAAGTAGCTGTAATTTTTATTAACTGTGAAAACAGCTGTAGTCCTTGACAGCTGCAATTCAGGGCAGTAGAGGCGACTATAAACGCTGCCTGTTATCTGTTAGGGTTGGAAGGTGAGTAGGAAATTGCCTTTAAATTGCCACTCTTCAGAATTTAAAATGACTACCCTTCCAGATTTCCAAGAAGCTTTTAGGCTGATTTTATGTTTGTTCGCTCATCCCTCTAATGCACGCGGCTTGGGAGGAAAGTAAACCGGGAACTGGGGAAAGTAAGTGGATGGCAAGGGAATGTGTTTGAAAAAGAAGAAAACTGGGATTTAAAAGTTGAAGTAAAGGACGGTGTGAAATAAAAGAAAGGTTTTTGAATTATTGAAAAGTTAAAGGAAAGTTGAAAAGTTTGAAGTTTTTCTTGTTTAAAGGTCATGGATTCTATCGTGATAATAGTATACATTCAATGGATCGACTCACGCTTGCAAACAAAATGATCCAATTTACTTCGTCTCCTTCAGCAAAATTTACAACATGAATTATTTATAACGTGACATCGATCAACTTGAATTTGTCCTACGAGACGACAAAGAGCATCTCTGCCGCTTGTAGCTAGCTTACCTTTTGCGAGTGTCTCTGGCGGTAAAACGTTCTTTCCATTTTATAGCAAGCTTCCCGCCAAAAGCCAAGTTACAAGTTGCAAAGAATGGAACGTCAGTCCATGTGGAAAAGTTGTTGCTTCTTACGGTGTTCGAAGGCTGGCAAATGTTTCCAACAGTTCTTACTTGTCGAACGGGGTAATGACCCATAATTGCTGATAATTAAAAACTGTCATTAGGTGTTCGAAGGGAACGATACGGCCAAACCTTACAATAGGTGGTAGCGAATATCGGCGAATATCGTTCTTGCCCTTACGTTTATTTATTCATTCATTCATTCAGTCAGTCAGTCAGTCAGTCAACGGGTTTCCACAGAATTTGGCACATCAAAAAATGGTAACAATATAAAAACAAGAACTGTTCAAACAAGAAAACTATATACGTCATACCTGAAACTTTACTTAAAAAAAATTGTAACATAGTATATAATACAGAAATACCGTAAATAGCAAATTATTCGTCAAAGGACACAATACAAACCTAGATAAGACTAAAACTGTAACATTGAACATACCACAAAAAAAAAAAAAAAAAAACGGATAAAAAAAAACATCCAAAAGAACGATGAATGCATGCATTATTCGTCAAAGATGCTTGGATATGGATAAACATAGCAAGCTTGTTTTTTTTTTAAGCGGACATTGGTGGGAGGTATTATGATGCTACCAGGAAAAGAGTTCCATAGGTAATAATTAGGATAGTGAGGATTAAAAATTTGGCGTTTTTAAGAGATGGCCCACGATGCGTCGATGAAACGAACGCAATGTTCATTCGTTCCTGGTAGTGAGTGCCACAATTAGGGGTGGTGCGAAGGGTTTAAACGTACCTGGGTCCAAGAGTCGAGGGACCAAAAATCCACGACGAGTCAAGGAGCCAAAAAGGTAGACAATTTTCAGTCTAGTTTAGTCTGGATTGGGAGTCAATTTGCCACCAGAATTGGTAACTTGTTGAGTATAAGGATCCAACATTTTTGCCCGTGCACCCTTCCTTGGAAAAAGCTAGTTGCGTTACTGCTGGTAATGGTAAAGAATAGTGATGTAACGTGGCCTAAAAGTACTTCTGACTAAGCAAGCATAACTGATATAACCTAACCAAACCTTTATTATCAGTAACAACACGACATAACCACTGAAAACAATGCTAGAGTCAGCAACAGCAACAACATCATGTACGGATTGCTAGTCGTTACTTGCCCAAGTGTTTTGGTGAAGGCAAAACCTAGCGCTAATTCAAGGGTCGGCAATTATTAATTTTGAGAACTGCAAAACCTAGCGTTAATTCGAGGGTGGGCGCTTATTATGCTTAAGAACTGCAAAATCTAGCGCTAATTCAAGACCCAGCGCTTATTATTTTTGAGAACTGCAAAATGTAGCACTAGTTCGAGGCCCGGCACTTACTACTTTTGAGAGCTGCAAAACCTACAGCTAATTTGAGACCCGGCGCTTATTACTTTTGAGAACTGCAAAACCTAGCACTAATTCGAGGACTGGCGCTTATTATGTTTGAGAACTGCAAAACCTAGCGCTAATTCGAGGGCCGGCGCTCTGGCAGCATGGAACGGATGTTAACCGTCACCATTTGGACTTCAGAAAAAAAGCCAGCCCTGGTATTCCAGGGACTGGCGTTGTTGGAAGAACAGTCAGTCTGATGCTGACAAATCCCCCAGTCCGATCTAGGGACTTAGTCTCTGGATTATTTTGAGAACTGCAAAACCTAGCACTAATTCGAGGACTGGCGCTTATTATTTTTGAGAACTGCAAAACCTAGCGCTATTTCGAGGCCCAGCGCTTATTTTTTAGAACTGCAAAACCTATGCGCTGATTCCAGACCCGGAGCTTATTATTTTTGAGAACTGCAAAACCTACCGCTAATTCGTTGGCCGGCGATTATTATTTTTGAGAACTGCAAAACCTAGCGCCAATTCGAGGGCCGGCCTTTACTATTTTTGAGAACTGCAAAACCTAGCGCCAATTCGAGGCCCGGCGCTTATTATTTTTGAGAACTGCAAAACCTAGCGCTAATTCGAGGGCCGGTGCTTACTATTTTTGAGAACTGTAAAACCTAGCGCTAATTTGAGGCCCGGCGCTTACTATTTTTCAGAACTGCTCTGCTAAAATGTTTATGTAGCGTGAAATACAGAACTACCATTAAGTACTTGAATATTCCTAGTACGAAAAGCTTGGATTGGGGAATGAGTTGACATCGGGATAAGTTTCCCCCTTCGGTTTAGGGACTATGCTAGTAGCAAGTTCGCATCCTACTGGATGGCGCTAGTGCAGTGTGGCTTTCTTTCTTCCTTTTTGCTGTTGTTGTTGTGTTTTATTTGCATTAGTTAATTTTCACTAAGCAATCCTTAGATACCAATCTATTGTGTGCACGGCGTATCTTGAGTCCTGCAAGTATTTTATGAGCGGCTACGTCTTCCTGGAGGGGGCGATTTTAGTCGATGGCCGCCATTGTTTTTGTAACCATCTTGGATATCAACAAGGCACCCTGCTACCAAATACGCACAATCGATTATCTGTGTTCGTTCCTCGGCGAACTCAAGACAGGCCGCGGACACTATAAGTAAAATTATGCCTACCAATTTTGTATAGGAGGTTCGTTTAGTCCCAGAATCTCCTTAATCTAACCAACTCATCGTTCACAATCAGGCTAAGCTCAAGGTAAATTTTGCATCCTTTTTGGCGAGCTGGTTTTTATTTGGTCTCCTCATTGACTAAATATAAGACAATTTCGTACATTTTGACCTCTTTGTGCCTGCTAGACGAAAACGTTCATCTTACACTTTTGTATTATTAACATTAGTCTGTTCGATGATCTAACTGACTGTGTTGTAACTAACTAAAAACAGTATCGTTCACTCTATTCACTCATTCACTCTATTGGCGTCGATCCACGCTTCATGTAGTTTAGTTGATTTCTTTCTGATTAGATTGCTTGATCGAACTTTGACATTCAAATAAGCAGTTTTTCGCTTATTTGAAGGAGTCAAATCAAGTTACAATGATGAAAATAGTGTAATTGCCTATAGTCCAAGAGGAATAGAGGTACGCTCACGCCTATCAAACGTTATAAATTAGGTCGTTATTTTTCAATGAAAACTAACTATTCTTGAATAAATAAATAAATAAATAAATAAATAAGACAATACGCATTCTTGGTCCTGAACCGGACCAGCAATTCTTTCACATGGTTTACAATAATAATAGTAATAATAATAATAATAATAATAGTAATAATAATAATAATAATAATAATAATAATAATAATAATAAAAGATGCAGCTGCCTACACGTGAACAAATGATGGTTTCTAACATTCCCTTTTCTATCGATATGTGGCGTAATATTGTGAGGCAATGTTTGGCCTTGTCAGTATGGCTGAGCGGTTAGGACTCCGGCCTTTGATTTCAAAGGTCGTGGGTTTCATTCCTCGCTCAGGCAGTCTGACTTTTAAGTCCAAAAGGCAACGTAAATAGGTTTGCATCCGTATTTATTTAACACTTATCGAGCCCAATTGGCTTTCTCTCCCGTTTATAATATTGTGAGCGATTTAACTAATCGCGACCATGATGGCCAACGGATTAAGTCGGGACTATGGGTTCCCTGACCTCTTATCCCAAGGAACCTAAAAATGCCGACATACAAATTGGTCGATTCCTAACACCCACGGGTTTCTGTAGCCTCGTCGCTCGTTTCACAATGTCTGCACGAACATACGCGACACATTTCGCCGGAATTGAATTACACCTTTACGATTGTGTGCAATGTCAAGTTCTGGCTGTTCCGCCATATTGAAGATGGCCTGTTCGTTTCGCCTTCATCCTTCTATTCGGGCGCCATAAAATGCATGAAATAAAAGTAAATGGAACTCGCCTTTCATTCTACGTTAATGGTTTGTCCGTCTGTGAATGTTGGCGGCCTGATAGGAAGGAGCTTAGCACTTTTTATTGCCTTTTCTCATCTTGCCAAATGGGATTCATTTTGGAGTGCCTTTTTGTCTCGTGAATGTTTCCTCCATGGAAATTGGGGTTCAGTCTGTCTTGGGGAACTTTAAAAGTCGTTCGTTCTTTCGTTCGGGTGTCCCAAGGTATTGTGTCGTAACGACGAGGTGCGAGAAAAAAGAAATTGGAGTCTTTTTTTTTTTTTTTTGCTTCCGCTGCCAGGATGGCTTTTGTTGGAAGTTCTTTCACCTAATTTCTGCTGAATTGTCTCTCGTTTTGAGTCTCTAATTTTGGGTAAAGTGTCTATTTGCCTCGTTTGTTAAATGGTTCATTGTTTGATCGGCAAAGTGGAAATATCGGGAAACCAGTTACGAAATAGAAACCAGAAGAGGATAATATGACGTCAGAAACTAAATCTTTATAACTAAGATCGTAAGATTTGTTTGTTTGTTTGTCCGCAATGGGAATCTCGATAATCCTTATTCTATTGAAGTCTATAGAGCAGTGACATTTGCCGCCATATTGGCACCAGTATGGGTTTTGGAGGGCATAACTACAAGGTGCACTACATAAAAATGGAGGGAAAAACAACGGAAGAGCGGATTTCGTAGGCTTAAAATAATGTTGTTTTCTCCAACAACAAAAATCGCACGTTTTAGGTCTAAGAAATCACTCTACACAGTATCGGCTTCAGTATGACGCCCTTCTGTTTCTCTCTGCAGTGCCCCTTGCAGCTAACCCATTAAGCCTTCAGCATAGAGTTATATACAATAATTACTACGTCGTGTCACTGCTATGTAGTGGGAATCTCGATAATCTTAATTCTTTTGTTTGTTTGTGTGTCTTTTCAACAAAGAGACCACAGTACTGATGGCGTCATGTTTTTTCCCAGTCACACTAATTTCATGCAAACGGAATTTATGCCTCTACGTCTCTTAACCCTTGATCTAACTAAATCTAATTTAAGCTTGGACGATTGTTAACGGGAAATCACAGTATTTTCATGCAAACGGGAAATCACAACAATGCTGTATATACCGGCCATATACGGGGGTGGCGGGAGGCTACCCTGGTATTAATAATTGGCTCATAGCTCATATTTAAAAAAAAAAAAACTTGTTTAACCCCTACCTACGTGATCGTGTACTACGTGATCATGTACAAACGCCGGAAATCCAGCGATAAATACCGAGTTATGTAATGGTTTTCTGAGAACCCGAGTGGACAGCACCCTGGCTTCCAAGTCAAGAGGGCGTAAAATCGAATCTCGTCTTTCACCTGGAAAAACTAGCCACACAGCGTTAGAATAGTTAGTGGGGGGGGGGGGGCAATGTTTATAAGGTGCTTATAAGTGCAGGTTCGTAAAAGATAATGTACGTTTGCAAGAAAAATAGTAAAGAAGGAAGCCAACAGTAAGCTCAGGAATTTTTACAAATTTTCAAAAATTCTTTCCGTGACACTCGCGGTGCTATGATACGTGCCTTTAGGGTCACCAGTGGCCACAGGGTTTGTCCGAGAGCGACCATCTCCTGGTGCCGTCCTTCTGGCATCGTCCACGGGTCAGATTGAATTTTGGTCGTGATCGGGCCACTTTTCATTTTTCCTGCGTTAGCAACGCCGATGTGGAGTGCAGGTTGGCGTTACATGGCTAAAACATGTGTTCCGTATGGATTGGATATCGACTCGAGAATAATGGGAATTGATTTCATAAAATTGTGCTGCATTATTTTTGTTTTTTATTTATTATTTTAAAATAATTTTTTTGAGCCGTAACTTGGTCTGAAGCAAACTAGTGCTCATATAAAAAAAAAACACCTGAATTTGTATCCTCTGATGGCCGTATCATAGATTAGGAAATTAACGAACTATGCATCATCATACCTGTTCTAAGTCAACGCGGGCCCCTGACGGTAGTTGCGCCCATTGGTACTTCTAATATTGCTTTGCTTCCGTGCTGCTTCTCACGTAAAGCGTTAACAGAGGTATTAGTAGCCGCAACTACCGCCAGGGCCCCGCATAATCTTGGAAGAGATAAGATGTGATATCTTGTGAAATATCTAATCTTTGGCTGTATCACACAACTTACAGGTGTAAAGAAATATTCACGGGTGATAATCCAAGGTGTGTACTGTACTGGACCTTGAAATCCTGAAAATATCCTGGAAATGATAATAAAATTGCCGTCCTGAAAAAGTGCTTGGAAATCTTGAAAAATGCCGCAAGTCCTGGAGTACTACTACTCCTGGATATATACCCAAAACTGAAAATACCGTTGATGTTTTTCGTGTCGACATCAGTGTGCAATTTGTGTTGAAACACAACCCTAACCTGAAATACGTCGAAACAAATCGTTCACAAGAACTACAAATTAAAACACTATGTTGAAACTGAGTTCTGGATACAGCAACACCAAGTGTTTGTCATTTATCGGTAAAAAAAAAACCATGTCTTACAGCTTGCCATAATAATGAGAATATTTATTTCGGTTTGCAAAACTAGCACCATGCTGGACTTACACTGAAAAGACTTTCTTTCTACTCAGTAAATATATTCTTTAAATCAGAACTGTACTCATCGCTGAATGGTCACCGACAATAAGCCCCATATCTGCACAGTATGTCTCACTTAGAAGATGCTGTTTGCTTTCATTGTTGTTACGCCCATGTCTGGGCAGTGGCGTCACCTTTGTGAATCGTCAGACTTGTACGGAAACACAAAGCCGCTTCTTGTTTGACTTGGTGTGTAAGTGGTGTAAAAATGAGGTTTAGGCCTACGTAATACGAAATATTAACGCTGAAGCAAACAAAATGATGGGTAGGATGATGAAATGCAATGGATGCTACGCCAAATTGAAGAAAACATCGTACAAGTAAACATCCTAAATCCAAATCGAAACCGTTAATCGAAATTACTTTGGAGAATCATTTTGTGGAACAAAAGCAAAAATTCTCTCACCGAACGCCACTCGTGCTTTCATGAAACTTACAATTTGTACATTTTGGCACTCAGAGGTGTCACGGACATGGGGGTAGGCTTGAAATGCGCGTACGGATGAACTACTTTCCAACAAATTTTCCGCGACCTCCAGTCTCAGGAAATTAAATCCGGAAAGGAGTTTTGTGCTAAAACACACAAATTATTTATTTCATAGAAGCCGTGATATTATGGCGACAAGATTTCATATTTATCAAACCTTTCTGTTAATTGTCTCGTTATAATATTATTATTCGTTTGTGTTCCTTGGAGTATCATTATTAAGTCCCGGAAAAATCCCGGTCCTGACTCCTTTAAGTTCACAGGCAAATACGAACCCTGGAATAAGGTTGGCGTGGGATTGGAAACTCGTTCCCTGTTCCACGTCATCACTAGTCTGTTCTAGAGTAGTGCTAAGGCTACTTAGAATATAGTTTGTGGCCGCCCTTAAAACGGAAAGATGTGTAGTAGGAGAGGGGCAACCATAAGGCTTTTAAAGAAACGGAAAATAGCTGTAAATGTTAGTATTAAACGAAGAAACAGAACGGAGCCTACATTGTGAACAGCTAAGAATGACAATGATGAAAAAGGCACGTGCAATCGTGAGTCCTGGAATTGGAATTGGACCTTGGTCCTTGGTTTGGTCTCCAATTCACTATGTTAACTAGACACTCATAATAGCTGCTGACTTGCAGGTTAGCAGAGATTGAGAAAGCGTCGACTTAGCATAGTGGTCTGGTGCATTGGAGGCCCAATCCAAAGA